>BQNB010013389.1:7020-59520 GCA_026074375.1 Tanacetum coccineum | reverse complement strand
CTGTGATCACTTGGTGAAGTAAACCCGATATACGAAACTTGAAAATGAAGTAAGATTCCCCAAATTTGTTACTTAAGCTTGCACCACAAAAAAAAAAAAAAAACACACATATTGTTGTTGATTGAAGAATATTATAGAAGAAAGCCTCTAAGTACCCTATACCCAATCACAAAGTATATGAAAAGTACAACACCTCTTGAACATCCATATCTATATCTGCGTGTGACACTGAGTACTATAACGTAACTCCTTTAAGTGATAGCTATAACCCGTGAGTACTACAGTGTAACTCCTTACATCGGGTATAACTAAAAATCCAATCTCAATCATAGCTGTATCGTTTAACAAGTCATCAAATCGATAGATTGGGTTTGAAGAAAGGGTAGAAAGTAGAAGGAAGTCTCGATAATGAAATAAGTAGACGCCTTCGTGAAACCCACTTCAATCTCAAATGAGGGATACCAAATCAACTCCGTGATCACTTGACATTAAAGTCCAAATCTATAGCCGTTTTGACGTTTTAGTGAATCTTTAACGATCGTTTTAGCATTAAGTGTTGTGTTTGCATTGGTGTTGTGGAAGGTGTTTAAGTTTGGTTCTTGGCGAAATTAGGGTATAAATCGTCTCCAATTTCGGCATAAATCGGATCTCAAAAGTGTATAAATCACTTATACGTATAGATCACCTGTGCGTATAGATCGCCTGATTCATTTTGATCGCCTGACCAATGTATAGATCGCCTGGACCAATGTATAGATCGCCCTACCAATGTATAGATCGTCCAAAAAATGTCGAAACTCAAAATTCAAAATTATAAAAAAGACTCATTTTTGACGTTTTTTACTTGATTTTGTTGTACTTTCTTAACATATCTAAGGCACTAAGAACCATAAAAATACAAAACTTGTGATTCTTTAACCACGAAAAATTTTGAATCAAGATTTTGAGTACAAAAATCATCCGAACCATAAAAAAAATATTTTAGAATGTTCATAATACTCTTAAGATTATATATAAACTCTTGTTTGAAGCCTTGAATCCTCAAACCCATGTGTTTTTATCTAAAACCCTAAAAATGACATGTTTTGATTTTCTAGCTAACGAAACTTTTTTCTAAACTTTTGTTACGTTAGAACATCTTATTTTAGCTTATTCTAATAAGCTATAAGTAAATATCATTTGGAACCCTAAAATAAGCTTGCATGGCTTTTTGGACTTGATTTTTAAATCATTTCCATGCAAGGGGTATATATCATAACTTTCTGAAATTTATAACTAGAGGGGATGAAAATGTCATTTTCCAAAGTTATAACTATATGCCAAGTTTCAAAGTTAAAGGTTTAAATTATATATACTTTATATATAAAGGACTAAACTTGTAAAGTTTATAAATCGATGGTATATATTGCCATTTTTGCAAACTTAAAAATATAAAATATAATTATTTTATATAAATTATAAAAATATATATTAATATTATAAAACTCAATTTTATTAAAACCCGATACATTTATCGCTATTAATCAACGATCGACGCATTATAAAACAATTACGTTATATAATTATCGTAATTTATCATCGACTAGTTATTGAAGAAACTTAAAATCTTATTGTATCATGTTACTAGGGAATTTCATGTGAGGGGTTCCATTTGGGTATTTGTTTCGACGAGTTTGCTGGGTTTACGATTTAAAGTGCCCTAACTCCTCAAACGATACTACATAGACTCTAGATTATGATAGCCCGAACAGTGATATAATATTTCCATAAATTAATAAATCAAAGTAATACGTTAAAATGTATGAAGTTTTGAAACATAAACCATCACACTAAGACTTGACATATTACCCCAGGTTGCGTGACGTAGTTGTTACTTTCACTTTATATACTTTTGCCATCAATAAGATTTCCCCTGTTAAGGTGAGTTCGTAGCCTCACATTTTAAATCTTCTAATGTTTTCATAAACCCGCGAGGGGGATACATGCTATAAACCATGAATACGAGTGTTTTTCCAACTGTATGCTATCCTGATAAATTATTGCCTAAGTCCTTACTTTTCCCATTAAGACCCCAATATCATGAACCGTTAATTACTTTTCGGAGTAAGGGTGAATGCTGTGAATAGATCTATTTGGGATTGAACTCCCCGTTGGTATACCTATACTTTCTGGTAACCAAGCACACTTCATTTGAATCACTATGCGGGTGTTTGGCAAAGGCACCTGTTGGGGAAACTTCTTGTGATTATTGATTATCTCAAGGTCTCGGTGTCATGAGCTTAGGGCAATAATATTATTTTCCATAATAATTGTACTCATTGCAATTATTACACTTATGGGTGTATAACAACGTAACCCACTATTATGATGACTTGTATTCAAACTGTTTACCATAAACCTATGAATTTCACTTAACCATTGTGTTGACCTTTTTAGCATGTTTATCTCAGGTAACTAAGCATCTTATGGCATGGAGTGGCACGGACTTGAAGATGGCTAAACTGTTATCAATCAAACTTTATGTTTTCATTTAGATTTAGGGACCTCTGTTTGTAAAAACTCTGATGAAATAACGAATGATAACTAATTTTTCCAAAAACGTCTCTTTACGATTCGTTTTCTATGATTATGATTGTTGAACTATGAAATAATACCCCAGATTAGCTTCCGCAGCTATATATGTCAAAATGGGGGTGTTATAGGTCCCAACAAGTTTAAAAATACACAATGTTTTAAAAAAATATCAAGTGTGGTAAAATGTAGAGTCTCCAGCGTACATATTCGTGTGGCTTCCCTCCGAGAAATATATCTGAGATAACATGCGAAAAACATCAACAATAATATTAAGTGAAGTTCATAGGATTTTTAATAAGTAAAGCAGTGAAATCCATAGAGTAGACCACAAGCTTTTGTTCATCAAGTGACATTGCCATGCACGCAAGTCAGGTAATAATATTATTGCATCGAGCTCATGACACCGAACGTTAACTAAATAATATAAGTTTGCCCATCGAATGTATACTTGCCACATACCTTAATTCTCAATATAATGCGTTCGTTTGACATGTACTCAAGTGAGTGCTACTCACCCGAAAGGGGTTTATCAAACCCAATAGATCTATTCACTTGTACTAGCGTTTACCATGTACGTAATTAACGGTTCATGAAATTAGGGACTTTTCAGGCAAGATGTACTCGATGTTAATAATTCACGTATTCGGGTCAAGCACACCCATCAATCACTTGTGTTGAATTTTGTAAAACTAAATTCATGTATTAGGGGGTCAAGCATACCCATAAATCATTTGTGTTTACTTTTGCAAAATGAGCATGTATCTCCCTCGCGGGGATTATAAAGCATTTAAATTAGTAAAGGCGAGGCTATGAAATCACCTTAAGCAAATGAGATCAGAAACTAATAAGATCATAGGTCGAACGAAAACCACTATGTACCACCTAAAAGATACAGGCGTAATTTAGAATAATGAAATAGTGGGCGATATGTAAAAATAAACATGTGTTTGTAAGATGTGTTTCCGTAGCTAGTATGGCATTGCACTAAGGTTTAAGGAATTAATATTTACTCAAAGCATCAGGTCTACTATGTATTAATAAGTCTCCAAAACATATATTTATCTTTATGTCTTATAACCTAATTAACAAGAGTTTAAACGTTTTCATTTAACGTCTAATACAACAATTCATTCTCAAATTCTGTTTTTAACCAACTTAATGAACCCATAATTCCCAATCCGTAATTGATCAAAATACGAGGCTTTCACCTACAGAAAGAATTTTGAGTCTATTTTCCAAATATATAAGCCCCATATTTTTAAAAGTCTTAAAACCATGTCAAAAGACCAATTTACCCTTGGTTACCTAAAACAGAATATTTCCAGAATTTTATCTCTTCACGAAAACGGTTATAATTCAAAATATATAGTAGCTATTAATGTAAGGTAAAATGGAGGTAATAGCCCTAAGTGTCTTCTACAGGTAGAAACTTTATCATTTACATTTTAGTGCAAAAATCTGAGGTTATAACCCTTTTTCCTAACAGTATGCAAGATTTGACTAGTTTTAGTAAAGCGGCGATATCCCACTCATCCGGAGGAGATATGACCCTATCCAAGAACCACATGTACCTTAAACATATACCAAAATCTCTATCAACATTCCCAGGTCACTAAAGACCAAGAATAATACGTAAATAACCTATTTTGCTACTGGTTTAAAAACAGTCCCATAGCTTTTTACAAAATCAATCCAAACACTATTTTTACATCATCAAAACACTATGCAATGCCACACTACTTAACCCACAATCTCAAGAACATATAAATACAATTTTTGCAATAGCTATAACAAAATATTTACCTCTTCTCAACAATAATATGAAAAACAAGAAAGAAAGTCTTACAAAAGCAAGATTTTAAGCCTAGAAAATCAACACAGCTTCTACTTCTTTCTTGCTAAAATCCTCAACCTAACAACACACCAATATATTCCATACTAAAGAAAAATCCCAGCCCTTATATCTTTATTTTAATCTAACCAATATCAACCCAATACACTTCTAAAGACAAGTCTTGCTAATTTTTGATCAACAACTCCAAAATCAACCAATAAAACCAATAACTCAAGACCACCAAATCAACTACAACACCATCACCACTCCATGCACAAAACCTTTAAAATATTGAATTAATTTAGCCCATAAACCTCTTGAATAAACAAGACTTGAAGATGTTTTGAAGAGATTTAACCAATGAATAATTACTAGCCTTTTATGCCTTAAATCTTGGATAGAATTATAAGTAATATTTTTTTTATGAGATTAGTGATGGTGGTGGAGCTAGGTACGGTTAAATAAAGAGTAAAAGGAAGAAATGGTGAACTATGGAAATAAAATGGTAGAGATAGTACTAGAAAATCTCAAGACATGTAAATTTGGATGGCCATGTGTCATATTAACTCATTATTAGGACACCTAAGTGACACTAATCACCACATGGACTCTAGTCCATATGGGTGCTAAATATATGTGATGAGGGGGAGGGTTAATGGTTAGACTTTGTATAAATTTTGAATAAGTGAGTATTTCTGGTGCCAACGGGTATAAACGTAAAATATTACAAAAGTTTAGGTGGAGCCACGAAGCGAAAACGTAAATAATAAAAATAAAAATATAACATATGAGATACTTTTCTAAAATAATAAAAATATGTAGAGCACATAGACTAATATTTAGTATAAAGTCGGGTTTACTTTTAATAATTGTTTTATTATGAACGCGAGACAACCTATTCGGTTAGTCGAGAAATAATGTTTACTCCAAAGTAAACTAAATAAATAAAGTATAGTTTAAAATAATGACCTAGAATTTACAGAGTATATAATGGGAATATTTAACTACGAAAGACACGAAGATGGCTAAGAATTCTAATTACAGCTCAAGCTTAGCTAGAAATGCAAAATAATTTATTTGGTAAAACCGTAAAAAGTGAAAATTTTCTCAAGAGTAAAATTGATGCAGGCCCAAGTATTGCAGAACGGGCCATTTTATTTCTGGAGGCCCAAGATCGCGTGAAGAAAGGCCCTTTATTCAAAAGGTCATAACTTGGGCTCAGATAATCCGTTTCAGGCCCAAGACCAACCGTTTCGAAGCTTGGAATGAGGAGATCGCCGTGGTAACCAAACATAGTTGGGTTACGGAAGTTTCGAGCCTTGAATCATCATATTTTAGGAGTTATTTACATTTTCGTGTTTTTTTGAGAATTTAGAACTTTTGTTTTTGGCTTAACTTTCGGCCCGTTTGTCTTTTAGGGCCCGTTTCAGTTTCATTTTCCTATTTAAGTATTGTACTATGCATCTGGCTATTCAGTTCCAAAATATATGAAAAGTTTATTTTTGGCAGTTTTGTCAAGAATTTTGCCTAACTATCGGTATTCCTTTCGAATCAACGATAATTAGAAGAATTGTTTCTGGGTATTCGTAGAATCAACAGATCCAGTTTGTTATTCCGTTTATCACACTACATCAAAAATAAACAATAGAATATGAATTAAGATAATGATTCTTGAAAAATATGAAATGTCACAGCCTTCCCACCTTAAGGGACAGCCATCTCGGTGCTCAATTCGCCTTATCCACACTTGATTTACTCGTGAAGAGATGAGGACACTTGCTTCTGAATTGATCTTCTCATTCCCGTGAGCATTCGAGTCCTCGTCAAACGTTCCAATGAACTTTGAGAATAGGGGTACGACTCTGCTTTAGCTATTTAACCTCATGGTCATTAATCTTTACAGGGTCTTCGATAAGGTGTAGCTTGTTGTCAAGTCAAATATCATTTAGTGGAAAGACAAGGTTTTCATCAGATAAATGTTTCTTCAAGTTCATGACGTGAAAAGTGATATGGATTCAACTGAGTTCTCGCGGCAGTTCAAGTTTGTATAGCTTGTTAAACGTGTACGAATGGTTCAATAAAACAATTAAGCATGATAGCAAATGAATATTGAATAAATAATAGTCAATACATAAAATGTATGCAATGTGCGTTGGTACGGATCAATCGTTATAAAAATCCTAAATGAAAAGATTGAATATTTATACTTATGAGAAAACAAGCGAAAACAAGGAATTAATATATCTTATCGGGGATCAAAGATGCATATGTCAAGTAAGAATAATCAATTGCACCAATAAACAATGTGAACGAAGGAATTAAAGATAAGTACAGATCTCCAAAAGAAGTAGAGGGAAATGTAAAAAGATAAACCAAGTATGATAATTTGTGAACATGGAATTCTAAAAAGGAGAGATTAATTATTTTTATGAACAAGGCAGCAAATGATCATTAATCCTTGCAACGAAAGAATGAATGAATCATGATAGGAGAATGGTCATAGCATCGCGAGAGAAGTAAATGAGAGTATATGAAGAAACAATATAAGATGTCGTGAGCATGTGGAATACGAATGTTTCAACGACTTAAGGGAGTATATAAGAAAAATATTTGTACAAATGTAATAATGATCAAAAGGAAAATATAAAGGTTGATTCGCATAAAAGGATTACGAATCAAAGAAGTATGAAAAATCATTTGTACGAATAATAAGTCAAACAAAGGATCAATTGATCATAATAGTAATAGGTAGAAGTAGGTGTCAAGAGTATCAAATTACAATAACGGTCAAAAAGAAATGAACGTAAAGAATTATGAAAGACTATAGAGAGTCATTCGTGAAATTAACCGATGCAATTAAGAGAATTAATATCAATAGTTGAAAGAGGCAGATATCAAAGAAATAATATATCAAGGATATTAAACGGGATAGAGGTGCCGTTTAAAAAAAACAGGATAGAGGAAATAATGGTATGAGAAATTAATTAGTAAAGGGAGTTAATACCAACGGCTAAAACCAGCATATTTTAAAGATATGGTATATCAAGGATATTAAAATGAAATATGAGAATTTAATTGTACAAATAATTAATTATCAAAGGGAGTGGATATATCCGTACCACAAAGCAAACAATACATTGAGAGTTTTTGAAGAAAATGTTTTAAATAATAGGTCTTCATTAACGATGATGGTCGAAATTCTCTCTTGGAGTAGGACCTTCTGGTCGTGTTATACCCAATGATGTTCTAATCGGGAGGTATGACCTTCATTAGCGCGGTTTGTCTCAAGTATCCTTATGCGTGATTCGTTCTCGACATCTCGGATCTCGCTCCATTCTAGACAAAAGGGCGAGTCAGCCATACGTTAAGCTATAAGTCGCTTGATAGCCAATGATCTTTAGCAGTTATCTTCTTGGTGGCATGATTCTCAAGAATCACGAGAAGTAGGGAGAACAAAATGAGTCGTGTTCCAAATTTAGATGTTCCAAGGCGGCATGTACGAGGCGAAATTTTTTATTGTTGTTTTCCAATTAGCCGACATGTTTCTATGCAGTGGGTTACGCAACGACATATGCGTTTTAGAAGTACGAGGCGAGTGTTCAAACTCAGAGTCAAAAAGTAAAATGACCAATGGGATCGACAAACTATGTCGAGTTTCGATATCGTCAAAAATGGTATTATGGGAAAATCTTGTGAAGTTCTAGAGACCATTGTATCGCTAACAATGTCTTGAGAAGGTTTTAGAGACTGTTGTATCATTCATAATGTCTTGAAATAACGAGACCATTGTATCCAACACAATGTCTTAAGAAAAGCCCTAGTATTTATATAAACTACATTTATATGAAAATGTAGTGGCGTTCATGAAATTAGATAAATAGTGGTACTCACGAAGATAAGCGTAAGAGATCGAAAGAAACAAGTAGAGTATTATATAATTATCATTTATATAAAACTAATAATGATGCTCGGGGAGTATATAAGGAATCGGGAAGTATGCGCGCACGGATATCAGATATATCGAGAAGAGACTCTTAATTGTAAAAAATAGTTATAGTCTAGGTTTTGGAAACGACCCAGTTCTCTATAACAAGTGCTTTGAAACCAATCTGTAGCACCCCCAAAATTTGGAACGCAGTGGAATACAACATGGGGTGCTACTTCATAGTCACAAAGTACAAGTTACGAAAACGATCTCAAAAGAGACGTTTTTAAAATAAATGTCACATTCGATGCATTTAAATATCAGAGATTATAAAAGAGGTCCCAACAAGTTTAACAATACACAATGTTTTAAAAAGTAAAGTTTTATCGAATGTGGTAAAATGTAGAGTCTCTAGAGTACATATCTGTGCGGCTTCCCTCCGAGCAATATACCTGAGAAAACATGCGAAAAACATCAACAATAATGTTGAGTGAAGTTCATAGGATTTTTAATAAGTAAAGCAGTGAAATCCATAGAGTTTATAGTGTAAACAAGTAGAACACAAGCTTTTGTTCATCAAGTGACATTGCCATGCACGCAAGTTAGGTAATAATATTATTGCATCGAGCTCATGACACCGAACGTTAACTAAATAATATAAGTTTGCCCATCGAAGGTATACTTGCCACATACCTTAATTCTCAATATAATGCGTCCGTTCGACATGTACTCAAGTGAGCGCTACTCACCCGGACGGGGTTTGTCAAACCCAATAGATCTATTCACTTGTACTAGCATTTACCATGTACGTAATTAACGGTTCATGAAATAGGGACTTTCAGGCAAGAGGTACTCGATGTTAATAATTCACGTATTCGGGTCAAGCACACCCATCAATCACCTGTGTTCAATTTTATAAAACTAAATTCACGTATTGGGGGTCAAGCATACCCATAAATCATTTGTGTTCACTTTTGCAAAATGAGCATGTATCTCCCTTGCGGGGTTTATAAAGCATTTAAATAAGTAAAGGCGAGGCTATGAACTCACCTTAAGCAAATGAGATCAGAAAATAATAAGATCATCGGTCGAGCGAAGATCACTATGTACCACCTAAAATATACGGCGTAATTTAGAATAATGAAATAGTGGGCGATATGTAAAAATAAACATGTGTTTGTAAGATGTGTTTCCGTAACTAGTATGGCATTGCACTAAGGTTTAAGGAATTAATATTTACTCAAAGCAACAGGTCTACTATGTATTAATAAGTCTCCAAGACATATATTTATCTTTATGTCTTATAACCTAATTAACAAGAGTTTAAACGTTTTCATTTAACGTCTAATACAACAATTCATTCTCAAATTCTATTTTTAACCAACTTTATGAACCCATAATTCCCAATCCGTAATTGATCAAAATACGAGGCTTTCACCTACGGAAAGAATTTTGAGTCTATTTTCCAAATATGTAAGCCCCATATTTTTAAAAGTCTTAGAGATATGTGAAAATACCAATTTACCCTTGGTTACCCAAAATAGAATATTTCCAGATTTTTACCTCTTCACGAAAATGGTTATAATTCAAAATCTATAATAGCTATTAATGTAAGGCCAAATGGAGGTAATAGCTCTAAGTGTCTTCTACAGGTAGAAACTTTCTATTTTACACTTTTAGTGCAAAAATCTAAGGTTATAACCCTTTTCCCAACAGTAAGCTAGATTTGACTAGTTTTAGTAAAATAGCGATATCTCACTCATCCGGAGGAGATATGGCCATATCCGAAGAACCACATGTACCTTAAACATATACCAACATCTCTATCAACATTTCTAGGTCACTCAAGACCAAAAATAATTCGTAAATAACCCATTTTTCTACTGGTATAAAAATAGTCCCATAGCTTTTTACAAAATCAATCCAAACACTATTTTTACATCATCAAAACACTATGCAATGCCACACTACTTAACCCACATTCTCAAGAACATATAAATACAATTTTTTTAGTAGCTATAACAAAATATTATCCTCTCCTCAACAATAATATGAAGAACAAGAAAGGAAGTCTTACAAAAGCAAGATTTTAAGCCTAGAAAATCAACACAACTTCTACTTCTTTCTTGCTAAAATCCTTAACCCAACAACACACAAATATAATCCATACCAAAGCAAAATCTCAGCCCACACATCTTCATTTTAACCCAACCAATATCAACCCAATACACTTCTAAAGACAAGTCTTGCAAATTTTTTATCACAATAAAACCAATAACTCAAGACCACCAAATCAACTACAACATCATCACCACTCCATGCACAAACCCTTTAAAAATTGAATTAATTCAGCCCCTAAACCTCCTGAATAAACATGACTTGAAGATGTTTTGAATAGATTTAACCAATGAATAATTACTAGCCTTTTATGCCTTAAATCTTGGATAGAATTATAAGTAATATTTTTTTATGAGATTAGTGATGGTGGTGGAGCTAGGTACGGTTAAACAAAGAGGAAAAGGAAGAAATGGTGAACTATGGAAATAAATTGGTAGAGATAGTAGTACTAGAAAATCTCAAGACATGCAAATTTAGATGGCCATGTGTCCCATTAACTCATTATTAGGACACCTAAGTGACACTAATCACCACATGGACTCTAGTCTATGTGGGTGCTGAATATATGTGATGAGGGGGAGGGTTCTCTCTTCTAAAATCTTTGAGGTTATCTTATAGTAACAACCGATCAGGCTTATTGGGCAAAAATCCCCAAGCCCTATATGATCAGTAACTTTAGGAATAACGATTACGAATGAGGAGTTACACCCTCTCAAAATTTCCATTTTCTCCCCAAACCATTTAATCGCCTCAATCAACTTCGTCTTTAATATATCCCTGAACTTCTGAATATACTTAAAATTGTAACCGTTGTTGATCCCTTTTGAACAGATCTTACTTAGCTTGTTAAAGCTTAGTTGTATTGGATAGATCCAAGACAACTATAGTAGAAACTAAGATTGAGAATATCACAAACTATGCGGAATCTAGTTTGCAATACTAAGAAGAACAATGAAACAGTAAAACAAGATCTTTACTAAACTTTCAATATATTGAATACTATTTTGAGTTACAAAATAGCTATGAATACTAACTATGATTGCTATGCAAACTATGAATACTAATATGAAAAACTGATATCTAGATCTATGCCTTAGGGTTCCTTTTATACACCAAGGAAACCTTAATGGGCTTACAAAATGCATCAAGTGATCAATGCATATCTATTCCTAATATATCTCATGCATATCACTTTAGCAGTACTAACTATTTATACTAACAGTACTAACTATATAACTAACAGTACTAATAAACTGACAGTACTAACACTTTGTACTGGCAGCACTAACTATAATACTAACAGTACTAATGACTTAGACTGTTTTCTCTAATCTTCAGCAGCAGCACAAACTTGAACCAGCAGCATTAACTTCCAAAACTAACAGTAGTAACTTTAGAAGCCTTTAATTCCTAACAATCTTCCCCTAAACTTTATATTCACATTGTTAATCATTGAGTTTCTTCATTACTAGCATCTTGATCACTAGGAGGATGTATCCAAACACTCTTCTACTTTTAAAGTTATGATCTTGTAAACCTGAGAAGCTCAAATACCATTTCACTTTCATGATCAACCTCTAGTCTTCTATTTAACATTCTTGAAAGCATTTCCTGTGTAAGAGAATATGTATTTTCTACCATCATGTGAATAACAATTCTAGTATCCATCAACAATACATGAACTCTACACGAGTTAAATATCTCCAACTTATCAAGTTATAGTTATGTTGATTCTTCCATATTTCATCTTCTTTACTAGGCTTAAATAAATTCTTCAGATCTCCCCAAAGCAACAAGTCATATCCTTCTGGACTTGTTGTCTCATACCTTTCTTTTACCTACCTGTAAAGATCTATCAGATCTTGTCTGTCAAAGTCATCAAGCATTCCACTGAATATTTTATAATTCTTAGAACTTCCATCTTCTTTGATGATTTGATAATACATCATGTTTTCTATCAGAATGTGTGTCTTCCAGTCAATTATTGGATATTTGGTAGCCAAATATTCAAAATCCATAGCAATATCATTCCCTGGAACTATATCCAAACAGGCTTTAAGCTCTTCTCTTTCAGCTTCATCCTCTAGTTTCTGCTTCTTGACACTCTCTTCATCATGTTCTGCTCTTGGTCTCTTCTTACTACTTTCTGCTTGCTTTTGACTGTCACCATCCTCCTTGCCACTATCTTTAACCATCTCAGAATTCAAAGGAACAAAATCATTAATCCACTTTTGCTCATTTTCATATAACTTTTGAATTTCTTCAAAACTCTTGCTCTTCAGTTGAGTGTGAGTGTAATTTCCTATGTGTTTTAAATAAGTTACCATTTTGTTCCTGAGTTGAGCTCTGGTTGGTGGCTTGTTTCTAATTTGTTTAGCTCTTTGTGCAGCAAAGAACTTCTTCCTTTCTGCAATAGAATCTACCAACATTCTAGCTTGCTCATCAATAGTGAATTGTTCTCTTTCTTCTTGTTGAAGTCTTTCAGCTAGTAATTCATCTGCATCCATCCTTGCTTGAACATCTTCCATTTGTTCAATCAATGCATCATCCTTATCCTCTTATTCTATAGCTTTTTCCCTAGCCATCCTTTGCTCTTTCTCAAACTGTGCTTGTTCTTCTTCAAACAACCTTTGAGCTAGCTCTTCATCCATCTGAATCTGTGCCTTTCTTGGATTCTTTGGAGTAGGTTCAGGCTCCACCATCTTGCCTTTACCTTTGTCTTGGCTTTGTATTGTTGGTACTGGTGTTGCTCTCCTTGGTTCTTCTTCAACATTACGAATCATTACTGAGGTTGTCCTTGGTCTTGTACTCCTAATGGCCAGTATATCAGCAATAGTTGTCATCTCATCTTCAAAAATATCCCTAGCAGTACTTGTAGAAGGACCAGCAGCACTAACATTAATACTAGCAGTATTAAGTGTATCCCCATCAGTAGTAATTTTTTCAGCAGTACTACCACCTTCAACATTCTCCATTGCATCATCAAGCACATCAAAGTCACTATCATTAAATATTGGCTTTGTCTTGTCACTTTTCCTCCCCTGTTTGGATACATTCTCCTTATCCAAACCTTTTCTCTTGGAGGTACCAATCTTGAAGAGCTTCATCCCTGGAGTTCTTGCCCTTAGTGCCTTTTCCAATCTTTTGACCCTCTTTTTCAGCTTTTGGATCACCAAGTCTTGAGCAGTCTTTGAGTTTTCTAAGGCAAGAACTCTGTTTGACAATTGGGTACAAAGATTTATCAATTCATTAAAGTTAGGTCTACCCTCATCACTTCTAGGTGTGTGACCTCCTAAGAGAGCTAAATCATGGGGTGTTGGTGGTACAAAATCCGTCAAATCAACTTGATGTTCCATACTGTCCTCCCCACTTCCAGATGTGTTACATTCTGAGAGAGGTGGGTCATGGGACTTTTTAGATGTAGTCTGAGCATCTGCACCCCCCAATGTGGTATCTTGGCGCCTGGGTCTATTACCTGAACCAAGTCCCTGAGGAGATGGTTCATTAAGTGTTTTTGTAGGTCGGGTCTTATGGATGTTACCACTTTCCTGCTCTACCTCTAAGCTAAAAGCAGTAGTGGCTGCCTAACCACTCTGTCATCCTCTCCTGTATAGACAACCTCATCACCAACCTTCTTAGGGGGACCACTAGACTAAGGAATCTTAGTGTCCCAACCTCTTTTGGCTTGCCTAGGTTTGTGAGTCTTTTGGTGTTTTGTTGCAACAGTAGTAACTTGAGAGGGTGGAGCAGTTGAAGATGGTGGTTGGGGTTCAAAGGGTTGTCCTACACCTTCACCCTCAACTACTTGAGATACCAACATAGATGCAAACAATGGGGTTATTCTCCCTGAAAAATCTTTATTTTGTCTTTTCATATTAGTGAAAACCTTTTTAGTATGTACAGGTGTAACATAAATATCATTAAAAGGTTCTGCAAGAGCAATCTGATTATTCAAAAACAGTTGTAAAAACCTTGGATACATTAAAAATTTCTTAGAAGTAGAATCCAAGTTCCTTAACATACCATCAAAAATTAATTTAGAAAAGTTAAATTTTTGTCCCTTAGCTAAACAAATAACTGCTGATGCTAAATTGGTTGAAAATTCATTCCAAGCAGTTGTTTTTGAACTCAAGCAATGTAGAATGGTATGTATAAGGTACTTCCATTGAGGGGAAAAGAAAGCTTTTTGAAAAGTAAGTTTAGTAGAAACTCTTTCATACCCCATCAATGCAAGGTTTACAAAAATTTCATCATTTGATAGACAGGTAATACCATCCTCATCATTAAAGTGAAGATCACTCCTCACTGATGATTCTGATATTACCACTGTCTTGCCATCAACTATGGCATGAATTTGCTTTACATCATTGGCTGTTTTGGACTTAGCAGTAACCCAAAACTGCTCAATATAAGAATCATAGATAGTAGGACTTACAGTTAAAGCATAATGAATCGAACTAGTAGTAAGAAAGTCCACTATCTGATGAAACTCAGCATTTTTATCTGATCTTTCCAAGCAAGCCACCATGTTGTGTTGGTCAACGAATTATAGATCAGCCATAGATGATTAATTTAGATAATTGACAGTGAATAAGATTAGGGTTTGTTATTGAGAGCGTATGAGAGAATTAGTTGAAGTTATTGTATGATGGAGAACGATTTTATAGTGTTAATAGCAAACCTACTAGCGAAGAAACCATTATATTTACAGTGAACCCCCTCAGCAGTATTATCTCCAATGGTAACAAACAGCACTAACTTTGGCTCAGCAGTACTAACTTTTGCCCAGCAGTACTAACTTTGGCTCAGCAGTACTAACTTTTGCCTAGCAGTACTAACTTTCGCCCAGCAGCACTAAATCCTGCCTAGCAGCATTAACCTTACAACTACCAGTTTTAACTCCAAATTCATCACTAATACCATCTCCAAACCATATCAATCATGAATATAACAAACACATCTTCAGAGATTAAGTAATCCAATGCTAGCAATCAAAAAGTTAAACCTGCTAACATCAAAAGCCTTTGTGAGAAGATCTGCAACATTGTGGTCTGTGTGAATCTTGATCACTTGAATCAACTTCTTCTCATAAGAATCTCTGATAAAATGGTGCCTAATCTCTATGTGTTTGGTTTTAGAGTGAAACACTGGATTCTTCACAATACAAATGGTGCTTTCATTATCAATGTGAATCTTGGTGTTCATGAAGTTGAACCCATAATCAAGCATTTGATTTTGGATCCATAACACCTGCCCATAGCAATTAGCAGCAGCAACATACTTTGCTTCAGTAGTAGAATTTGCAACTATAGTTTGATTTTTACATTGCCATGAAATCAACCTTTTGCCAAGAAATGACAACCTCCTGTTATGGATTTCCTATCAAGGCTAGCTCTAGCATAATCACTATCAGAAAAGGTTTCCAAGTCAAATGGTGAATCTTTAGGATACCAAAGGCCCAATTTAGGATGTCCTTTTAAGTATCTAAAGATCCTCTTCACTGCATGAAGGTGTGAAGTCTTTGGTGTAACTTGGAACCTTGCACAAGCACAAGCAACAAACATTATGTCAGGCCTAAAAGATGTTGAGTACATCAATGATCCAATCATTGATCTATATAAGTGAACATCCACACCCTCAGCTTCTTCATCCTTGTTCAAAGACTTGTTAGTCTCTATTGGAGTACTTGCTGCCTTCACAATGGTAAAATCAAACTTCTTTAATATATCAGCCACATATTTGTCTTGGCTAATGAAGACTCCATCCTCCTTCTGTTGTACTTGCAATCCTAAGAAGAAAGTGAGCTCCCCCATAGAACTCATCTGGAATCTCTTGTGCATCATCTGCTCAAATTCAACACATAAAGACTTCTTTGTAGATCTAAAGATGATGTCATCAACATATACCTGCACTAACAGGATATTACTTGTGTCCTTATTGATGAATAAAGTCTTATCTATAGTGCCTCTTCTAAATCTATTTTCTAATAAGTAGGTAGATAAGGTCTCATACCATGCACTAGGAGCTTGGTGGAGACCATATAAAGCTTTTCCTACCTTATAAACTTTATCAGGGAATTATGGATCTTCAAAACCAGGAGGTTGGCACACATACACATCCTCTTCAATAGAACCATATAAAAAGGCACTCTTCACATCCATCTGGTACACAATAAACCCCGTAAATGATGCATAGGCCAAAAAACCTGATTGCTTCAATTCTAGCAACAGGAGCAAAAACCTCATCATAATCAATTCCTTCTTCTTGGGTATAACCTTGTGCAACCAGTCTTGCCTTATTTCTAACTACAATTCCTTTCTCATCTTTTTTGTTTCTATACACCCACTTAGTTCCAATAGCCTTCTTGCCTTTAGGAAGATCCACTAGAGTCTAAACCTTTTGAAGTTTAAATTGCAGAAGCTCCTCTTGCATTGCCTCTATCTAGCTTGGATCTGTTAAAGCTTGTGTCACCTTCTTGGGTTCTATTTGTGAGAGAAAACAAGCAAATAAGCAGTTTTGATAATCTTTGTGATTTGTTCTCCTCTGCTTTTTGATGTAACTGACCATAGCATGTTCTTCAGAAATCTTGGTCATCCTCCTTGTTTGAGTAGCTGAATTTATGTCTCCAATGATCTGATCTTTAGGATGGTCCTTATGAATTCTGGTTGTGAGAATAGGACTGACATTCATGGTGGTTTCCAAGTTGTTAAGGTCAGCCTCTGCACCCACATCTTCATCATCATATGCACCACTCAAGATACCAGTATCCTCCAAATCAAGTATGAGAGGATCAGTAGGAAGATCATTAGTATTAGTAAAATTTTGCCCACTAGTACTAATAGATGGACTAACAGTACTATCTATGTTAGTGCTGTTAGCATAACCTTTCTTCTGTTGAACAAGTAAATTATCCAATTCAGCTTTAAAATCTTGCACATTCTAGTCATCTTCTTTATTAGAAGCTCCTCTTTCTTTTTCTTGACCATTTCTTTTACCCTCATTTGCTGGTTCTTCATTAGTCTTTTTACCAGCATCATCAACAACTGCATCCTTTGAGCTCTATGGACTATCATAAAGTAATGGTAGCAAAATATATTATTGAGTAGGTACTGCATCAACATTATCCTTAATACCTGCATTCTTATTAGTTTGATTCCCTGCAATAACTGACTCATAATTCATAGAGTTTATTAGTAAATCAATATCAAAGAGCTAATCTGGTCCACTCCCTACAACATTAGGTTTGTTTTCAAGAAATTTTATGTGCAGGTTCTCCTCCATTTTCCTAGTTCTAGTGTTAAATACCCTAAAAGCCTTGCTATTTATAGAGTATCCAACAAAGAACCCCTCATCAGCCTTCTCATCAAATTTACCTATAGGATTTAAGGTATTAAGAATAGTCACAGGACACCCAAAAGGTCTCATAAAACTTATACTGGGTGGTCTACCATGTAATAGTTCATAAGGTGTCTTTTTGTGAGGCTTGGTCACTAAAACCCTATTCTGAACATAATAAGCAGTACTAACTGCTTTAGCCCAAAATGTAGTAGGTAATAATGAATCTGCTAGCATAGTCATAGTTGCCTCTATTAGTGTCCTATTCTTTCTTTCTGCAACTCTATTTTGTTGTGGAGTTCTCACAACACTAAGTTCCCTCTTAATCCTTTTTATCCCACAGAACTAATTCATGTCATTATTCTTAAACTTAGTTCCATTGTCACATCTGATGATTTTAACCTTATGATTTATTTGGTTTTCTATGCCAGTAATAAAAGTTTTAAGGATCCCACTAGTCTCATCCTTAGTGGCCAAAAAGAAAACCCAACTAAACCTACTATAGTCATCAGTGACAACAAGGCAATATGTCTTATGATTGATACTCCTTACAGATGTTGCCCCAAATAAGTCCATATGTAACATTTATAAGGGTTGGCTGATAGAGCTCACAAGCTTGGTCTTACAAGAAGCTTTGTGTTGCTTTCCCTTCTGACAAGCAACACAAGTATGGTCATTTTCAAAGAGCTTTGAAGGCAAACCTCTAACAAGGTTTCCCCTCACAAGTTTGTTCATAGTTTTAAAGTTTATATGACCAAGCCTCTTATGCTATAAATTAGACTCATTAATTGTAGCCTTTGCAAATAAACAAGTCAAACCTCCTGAAGGAACAACACTCTTTAGATCAAAACTGTAGATGTTGTTCTGTCTGGGAACTTTAAGCACTAGTACAAATCTAGGATTTTGTCACACATGCTATTTTTTAAACGACCACACAGTCAGATATTTATGTGACTAAATGTACCAGGATAAAATAAACAGCCACACTTGAACTCATTTTGTGTGACCATTTTAGAATTTCATTATCACACATTTGAATATTTATGTGACTAGACTTAACTGGTAATTTTTTATTGATTATTTAGTCACTTATAATTTAGGACGTCTGACAGATACAAATAAGTTTGAAACATTAGTCACACTATATATATACATATGTGACAATTATATGTCACACAATTGAACAGTGTGACCAAAATCCATATATGGTCACATGAAGTAATTGTGTATGTGGCTAAACCATATAGTCAAGTTTGTTACACATTATTTAAAAGTGACTGCTATTTTTTGCTGAATATTTAGCCACATATAAATTTGAAATGTGTGACAACTGAAAAGTAAGTTTGAAGCATTAGTCACGATATACATTTAAAAGTGACAAATATATGTCACACACTTGAACAGTGTGACTGTCACACTAAACCATAGATATACATGATTAAGTGTAACCAAAATTCGATACATATGGTCACGTAAGTTAATATGTGTGTCTAAAGTTTAGTGTGTGTTTGCTTGCCAAAACCTAATGAGTATAGTCACATTTAATTATAGCATGATCATGTGACTATAGGCTTTACAACAGTCACACCATATCACAAATGTGTATCTAAATTATGTTTATGGCCACATTATAAGGGTATTATATGTGACCAATACATTCAAAATAGTCACATTGTGAAATATTCATGTGACTATTATTTATAGCAAAATGTGAACTCAGTTATCATTAACCTTGATATTAGTCACATTGAGTGTTTGTGTGATTAAATTCAAGATGTTATATATGGTCACATGAAGTATTTATTTAGGTGTCTAAATCATAGAGTCATATTTTGTCACATATTATTTAAGTGTAGTCACAATTCGATACATATGGTCACACATTTCTGATAACTTATGTAATTTTGAGGGGTTAGATATGGGATTTTATAGTCTATCTAGTTTGAGTCTAATTTGATATTCACTGCATGAATTGAGTTCAGACTATTAGTTTGAGTCTAATTTGATATTCAATGCATATATAAATATACTCGTACTGCTTCATTTGCCCTAATCGATAAAGTCATCAAAACAAAACCCTATATCATCTCCACCCCTGATCAAAAAACCATAACTGATAAAAAACCATTTGACTTAAATTTAAACACTTAATTCATCTATGGCATCATCATGTTGCAGTTTGAATGTCACACCCACTCCTGTTTTAGATGAGATCATTGCTCTTAGTGGTGAGATAGAGATACCGAAGGTGATGAAGATTTTCTTTGAGCAACAGATTGCTGAGGAGGAGGCTTTTACAAAATATATTCATGATAAGATTGTTGATGTTAAGGCTATTCTAACAAGGGTGCGTACAGCGATTCATGAGATGGAGAGAGAGAGAGAGTGACAAAGATGCTTGGAAGGATGTTATTGATTATTTTAAGGAAACTAAGGATAGGTTAGAGCTTAAGCTGTCTAGTTTGACCCAGCTTGTGGACGAAAATTTTGATGGTGTTAAGGAGCTAAAAGTTCATTCTGCTATAATGGATTTGTGTGAATAAGATTTGGTGTGATGTGTTTGGGGTTTTGTTCATATGTTTGTATTTTTTGCGGATGAAGCTGGTTGGGTATATATGTGGGCGTGTAGTATGCCTAGGTTTATTTAGTTATAATCTTTAACTTACTGTCAATCTAGCAACTTTTGTAGTCCTGTTCACTTGAAATGAATATGTAATGGATGGTTAAATGGAATGGAAATTTATATTCTATGGTCATCTTAAATTGTTCTTCATTTTATACATTATGCTGGTTTTTTTACTGTTGTGATTCCATTTACTTAGTATTCTTATTATTGCCATATCTATTAAGGAACCATTTTCAGCTGCTTTTTGTTTCACTTAATAGTTTTAGTTTGGTTGGGGTATGATAAGTTATTATGCATAAGCTTTTTCAAATGGTCATGACTTTAGCATTTAATAAAGAAGCTGTTAACTGCATTCTCAGTCAATAAGCTTAGCCAAGCACCAAGACTCTATAAAAAATGCTTACTTTATCTATTAAGAAATCATTTTTAGTTGATTGGATAAGCTTATATTTCAATAGTAGTATCTACATGATTCTGCAATGAACCATTTAGTCTAACATTTAGATTACCAAAGTCTTAGTTATTATTCCAGCTAAGGGGTGTTTGGGATAATGAATTGAGAGGGGAAATGTATTCAAGAGGGATGTATATCAGGTGGCAGACTTTTGCTGTCATCAAAGATTATGATACTTCAAGAGGGATGTATATCAGGTGGTAGACTTTTGCTATTCTATACTTATCAATCTATTCCATACATATCTTCAGTTGTAATCTCCTCAGCAGCTTTAACTTTTCCTCAAGCAGTAGTAACTTTGTACTAGCAGTTGTAACTTTTACACCAGCAGCATTAACTTGTACTAGCAGTAGTAACTTCCACTGGCAGCATTAACTCTCACTGGCAGCATTAACTGTATTACCAGCAGTAGTAAACACTATTTTTCATTGTAGTTCTCCAGCAGTACTAACTTTACTAGCAGTACTAAGTTATACTAGCAGTACTAACTTTATACTAGCAGTAGTAATATATTCACTAGCAGTACTAACTATGTACTAGCAGTAGTAATATATTTACACAAGCAGTACTAACCACTTGGTATATTTTCCTTGAAGATCATCAGCAGCACTATCTTTACTTGAACAGCAGTAACTCTAACTTGAACAACATTAATCTTCAACATCATCAAGAAGACTTTTAATCCCAACAGTGTTTTAGTTTACATTTTGTTACAGGTTTTGATCTACATGATGATGTTTGCGGCATAATTTTATTCTTCATGTGCTAAGCGATGTTGGGGGCTTATTGTAGATTGAAGATACTGGTTTATGCTCCCCTGAAATTTCAGTAAGTGATGTTTTTTATTACATTATAAAGACAATAGTATAAAGGCCTTTGTATTAGTGATTTGAATGTGTTAAATAATGACAGTGTCACCTTGTTTATGAGTTCTGAGTTTTGTTTTCATATTAGATATTGTGCGAATGCTAATGTATAAATACAAGTATGAACTAACCTAATGCAAGTGTAGTTAATGTTTATGTCATATTAACTACACTTGCATTGGCAGCTTAAGCAAGATACAATATATACAAACACATCAACCAAACCTGAAGTAAACAATTAATAGATAAATTGAAATCCTTTACAAGAGTATTTGCAGCAAAACAAAAGCTTAAATAGGTTCTGCAGACAAACATAAATCCTTAAACAGAGTGTGACAACTTGAGCATGACATGCTTCACTTGGATTTTCGTATAACAATACCTTCACAATCGGTTCGATAGTAGTCATTTTGTGATTCATTACCCAAGTCACGTCAATTTACACATGGCAATATGTTATCATTGTGCTCGTGAATGACTGTACTAAATTCCTCATCGACTTCGTCATATGTATCTTTGTAATTCTTGGTAGGTGTTCTAAAGACAATAGACAATTTTTTATCTATCTGGTCTTTCACATAAAACACTTGTCGTGCTTGTGAGGCTAATATGAACGGATCATCCTTGTGGCCTAAACTATTCAGGTCTACCAATGTATAACCAAGATTAGGATCGTGTTTGACCCCACCAGCTTTGTGATTAACCCAATCATATTTGAAAAGAGGAATTTGCCTGAAACGGTAATCTAGTACCCATATCTCTTGTAAAACCCCATAATAAAACGCTTTTCTTGTGGTTGCAACTTCTTTGGATATTTTAAGATCTACTACCTCAACACTAACCCTACTGTTCTGATAAACTATGCCATCATTACTTTTCGTACGAAATGTATACCCATTGATGTTATATGCCTTGTATTTTACTATGGTGGCACGTGGCCCATATGATATCCACTTTACAGTTTCTGATACACTATCTTTGGATATCGCTAACTCTCTCTCTCAACCTGAATTTCATTACAAGTATATATTACCTTTAAATTACAATAACAACAAACAAACAATTAAAGAATAGGAGTGTTTAGGATAATGAAATGGTGTGTTGGTGTACCTCTATCTAATGTCATATACAGGAGGGACACTTCACATTTTATCTCAACTCACTTCTATTTAGCAACAAACAAACAATTATAAACAACATACGAGTAATTACCTCTTCGCGTAACCACTTAGCAAAAGATTTACTGTGCTCATTCTCCAGCAATGCTATTCGTTTACCCAGGTTTTTTGTTTTCAAAACTTGCTTGTGTCGCCTGAAACAAAACAATGTCTTTGATTATTATATTTGATAGAACATTTTAAGCAACGAAATAGACATGTGTTAGTAATACTTACTCGATATACGATACAATTTCATCTGTATTCTGTATTACATACAAATGTGCTTTCTGAAAGACTTCCTCGGAAACTTCACTTGATTTGTCGGCCGACAATGGCTTTTCGTCCTCATTTTCATTGGTTACATGTTTATCAGGTGGGATACCAATAGTTTTCATGGTTTTATGATATTTGCTAAAAAACTCTATTATTTCTACCGTGATAGTCTCCTCAGCAATGCATCCCTCTGGTCTATTTTTGTTTCGCACATGTCCTTTAATAACCTTCATACATCTTTCGATGGGATACATCCACCGAGAGCATATGCGACCACATAATTTTACCTCCCTAGTTAGGTGCACAGTTAAGTGTATCATAATATCAAAAAATGACAGAGGAAAGAATTTCTTAAGTAGGCACAGTGTCACAACAAGTTCCAATTGTAGCTTATCTAGTTCTTGCAAGTTGATTTCTTTCCTACATATAAATTTAAAGAAAAAGCAAAACCTGATAATAGCATATCGTGTAGGTGGGTGCATGATTGAACGTATAACAATGGGAAAAAACTCTTGCATTAGCATGTGATAGTCATGCGATTTAAGGCCAATGAGCTTCCTATCCTTTAGACTAACCAAACTAGAGAAATTTGGACAATAGCCTTGTGGTACCTTGATGTTGGATAACGTTTCACAAAATATGTCTTTTTAGCATTCATTAATGTGTAACTTGCTGGAGATAGTGTTGTTTAGTCTTCTTCTTTCCTAGCAAACAACTTTGGTTTTATCCCCAACTCTGCCAGATCCAATCGAGCATTCATTCTATCTTTTGTCTTTCCAGGAACATTTAGCAAAGTTCCAACTAGACTCTCACAAACAATCTTTTCTACATGCATGAAGTCAATACAATGTGGAACAGAATTATGCCTCCAATACTTTAGCTTTCGATACCAAATGTTGAATTTCTTACAATATGCTTCATTTACTTGGTTTGAACTACCCTCTTCTTCTGTTGTTTTCCTTTTTTGCTTTTGAATCTTCCCACCTCTGCCTCTCGTATCTTCTTGGTTTTTCGAGGACTTATTGTTTGTTCGTTTTCCTTTTCCCCACTTATTTTCAATATGTTATACCTCGTTGTATATTTGTTCCCCGGTAAATGGATTTGGAGCAAGCTGAAATTCTTGTTGTCCATTAAACGCCTTCTTTTGCCTTCTGAACGGATGGTTGTATGGTAGATATCGTTTGTGTCCAGCATAACTTTGCTTGGATGAGGCAGAAAGTCTAACACAGTGTGTATCTTTCCCATATACTACATAACCTTTAAATCTACTGTATGGGCGGCCACATAATTTACCAAGTGCAGGGTAATCGTTTATCGTCCATGGTATGTGTTTAAATACACATACTTTTTACCTAATAAAACGACCCCAAATGACCAAAAACGGACATAAAATGCCAAATATATGCTTGTTTTGTGTTATTTACTGTGCAGGTACCGGATATTCACTGAAGGACAAAAACTAAGCCAAAACCGATAAAACCGAGCACGGGGACCGAAAGAGCATGAAAAAGTCAAAGTCAAAGAAAAAGTCAACCAAAAAGTCAAAAGTCAAAGACAAAGCCGATTCCAAAAAAATCTTAAATGGGCCAACCCATACTCGAGTTAATGGGCCGGGTCAGCGCAATAAGTATTTGTATACTCATATAAGCCCAAAATCTAAAAAAACCCCATTTCCCTTTTTAATTTTAATCTGCCAGAATAAAAAGGGAGGCCCATATCACTTAACTAAGGCCCAAACCCAAACCTAACCTAGTTAGCCCACTACCCCTTAACCCTTTACATGGTTAGTCCAAAAGGACTAAAGGTGCTAGTCCTTAACAGAAACAGAGCTAACGACATAAACCCAAATCCAATTACACCCAACATCCTTTTTATCTAACCCCGTCACAAAATTAAATCACACAGTACATAAACCCATTTCCCGCCAAACCCAAAACCCCACACTATTCATCCATCACTTTCACTCACCCCTGCACCACGACAAAAACCCTTAAACCCCACCTCAGCAATAAGTCAAAGGATTTGCCACCTTGGCAATCCTAGGATATATCATTGGTGGATGGGACTTGGATACTTAATCAAGGGCTATGATTTTTGAGCTTGGTGAACAAGAAAGATGGAGGGCTGAGATTGAAGACTTTGAAGCCTCTCTCACAACAAACACAACAAGCACAAGAAGTACAACTCAAACCTCTCTATTCGGCTATAAATAGAGAGCTTATTTCAACAGTTGAAATCATCTAGTGTAACTTAGGAGTAGTGTAGTTTACTTTTTAATGTTTTAAATTTATGTTTTTAAGTCTTTAAAATTCAGTCATTTACTTACAAGCTTTGTACTCTTTTTAATATTAATGAAATTCCAGTTTTATGTTCTTTTATGCAAATTTGTTCTTTGAAGTCTCCTTATGCATTTGAGCTTATTTATGTTTTCAAGTGACTTCTATAAGCTATTATAAGCTTATAGAACTTGTTCCTTCCATTTAAAGTTTTTCCAACAAAATTTCCTAAGTTGCTATTTCAAATCATCAAATCTGTTCAAGTTCATTAGAGCATGGTAAATTTTGGATGGCCATGGGTTAGAGCTTCTTGGGAAGCATTAGGGTGATTTAGAAAGTATTTGTGGTGTTAAGCTTTCACCAAAAGCTTTGGACTTCTTATAAGTTCATTTTTACATTTTGGTCTAAAAAGTTCTATCTGCTTATTCTTTTTGCTTATTGTCTTGTGCTTATTTTGGTGTTATTATTGCTTAGTTGCCCTTATTTGATCTTATGTTTGATGTTTTCATAGCTTAAAGATCCTCGTTTCATAAGCTAAATTTTGTTTTTATAAATGTAAGGGAGTGTTTGGTTTAAGGGTCTGTCAAGTCAAAGTGGGTCAAAAGGTTTTGTGTTATTAAGTTTTCGAGTCTGATGAGTTTTGGAATTCAAGTCTGTCACATCTAGATAATTGGCCTTAGGTGTGTTAGGTTCTTGTTTTAAGTTGTGTTTGAGGGTTATACTGCCTTAGAAATAGTTTAGATTGCCTGCACTTCTTGTTTTCATTTGTAGTTATCAATCTGTCAACCTTTTAGTTTCATGTCAGTTCCAAAATAGTCCAAAATGTCCTTTTTCAATCTTAAATTTAACCCAGTTAGAATCCATTTTAGGTTTTGATTTTTGGTTTGCAAGTAGTTTAGGTATAGTACTCTAGCTGTTTCAGCTTATTTTCCCCTTTTGAGCTTATTTGATTAGAGTAAAGTAGGGCTGCAAGTTTAGAATTTTAAGCCTTAAAAAAACCTAAATCTTTTTTATCAGTCTGCATTGCCCCTTTTTAGATGCCTTAATCTTGCTTATTCAGTTGAATAGTTTGCTTTTATTTTGCTTATTAAAACTCCCAGTAGTCCTAGCTTATTAGGTTTCCAGTTTAGGCCCCTAGCTTATTCAATAAGCCCACTATAATCTAGTATTAAAAGTAGCCATTAGCCCTTTACACTGTCTTCCTTTGTAATTTGTTTTTATATCTTTTTAAGTGCTTTCCAGCCTATTTTCTTAGCTTATTTTTGCTTATAAATGCTTAATAGGTGGTTTTTAATCTATTTTAGCTTATCTATCTTTACTTTGTACTTTTTAAGTCTAAATATGCCAAACAGTTAGCCCCTTAGTCTCTTAGTCTAAAAAAGCAAAACTGCCATCTTGTTTGCTTATTTCCTAGCTTATTTCCAAGTTTGAAAAAAGTTGTTTTTTTAAAGTTTGTTAATTTAACTTATTTTACAAGTTTTCAAAAAGAAAATAGAGAAAAAAAATGTTTTCAAAAAAGGAGAGGCCACAGGGGTCGAACCTGTGACCTCCCCTTTACACACAAAGCCTCAACATCACATACCATCACCATCTGCCCTGGGGTCTTTTTCATTTAAATCTTTGCACTATTTTTTATTTACCCCCTTTTTTCCCTTTTTAGCTTATCAGCCTTTTTGGCTTATTGGGATAAGCTAGGTGAGCCATTTTATTTTTCTTAGGTTCAAAATAGTTCAAAGTATTTTTCCTGAATTTTTCATATTTTTTCAATTTAGTTTAGTACTTTTAATTAATTTTTTAGATTAAATCTATTTTTAATTCATAATAAATAATATAAAAGCCAAAAAAATATAATTCTATTTTTTTTAATTTTCTTTTATCATTTAGGATTTATAAAAATTAAATTTTCATTTGTAGGGTTAAAATTTTAGAATATAGTTTTTTAAAGAACGGGATTTGAATCCCGTTATCGTTTTTGTGTTTTTACCTTTAATTGCTTTCATTTTTAAAGTGCCTTTAATTGTTTTAGCATATTATTAGTAGAAATAGATAACCAAATCCAATTTGTGATATTCAAGCATTGTTCCACAAACGTTACCTCGATTTTCAAATTCGCACCTCGTCGGGACACGACCCGGGAAGGTTTTTAGGGATTTTACTTTGGGTAAAAGTAAAATGTCCTTCTAAAAAGCCTCTTGGAATTCTTATTATTGATAGTTTTGAGATAACTCTTATTATTATATATTTATATTTATTATATATATATTCTAAAGTAATTATTTTAAGCAAATCAATTTTTGGCGCCGCTGTCGGGGAGGTTGTGAAACGATTATTGTGTACGTTTGAAGATTAGTGTTTGAAGACCCTTCCATGTGAAGTTATCGCTTTCATTTGTGAATATTTTCAAGTAATCAAAAATACCAAAAAATCAAAAAACAACAAAAACGACCATTGTGTCAATTGTGAATTCGGCTCACCTTTAGATTACAAACTACAAGAGAGGTATAAGGAGGGTCGATCCTACGAACTTCGACCCGAAAGGAGAAGGTTTTTAATAGCTTCACGCTTACCCGCTCCTCCGCTTCTTTGTGCGTTTTCTAAAGAGCTGCCGTACACTTGTTCGATTATCAGTTACCAAAAATATTTTTCTTTCTTATGTATTTTGCTATAAATAATCTTCTCTATCCTCTTATTCGTTTAATTCTTATCTTCGTTACCCTCTTATTTGTTTAATTCTTCTACATGTCTTTGTATAACCAACGTGAGTGTGTGGAGGTGTGGACAACCATGTGATGGCTTTTATTGTTATCTATGTACGTGCCAACAGTGTGGTGTTAATCTTATAAATGGAATTTGTTTGAATTTCACTTATGGAGATGGAAAGCTAGTCACTTGTTGCGGGTGTGAAGGCCCGTTAAAAGGTAGATTTTGTTCATTTTGCGCTTCGAGAGCTGGAAATTCATTCGCTTATGATCCAAATCCGAATCTTTTCGATGATTCTCAAAATCTTTCTTACCACCCCACACACTATCAACTAATCTTGTGTGAATTTTGCAGGAACGATGCTCGTTATGGTCACTATTGTACACCGCAAGTTCCGATTATCTCTAATCCGGAACCATGCTACAATCAAAACTATGATGAGTTCCCACAAACTTTACCAAGTTTTCAACAACAAATTCTTTGTTGTGAAAATTGCGGGGGTCCTCATGCGACTTTTGAATGTCAACCGATGAATCAAAATTTTCACGATTCCAATTCTTCCGGTTTTGACCAATTTCAACCCCCGCAATTTCCCGTCATTCATCAACCTCCTCAAGAAATGAGAATGGAAGCTTTGCAAGCCCGAGAAGACCTAATGAAATCGATACAAAACTTTTTAAAGAAGTTTAATCGTATTTCTTTTAGGGAAACACCGAAGGTTTTAATGCAAGCTTGGGACAAATTTTTTGAAGTTAAGCATGCTCAATCCGAGGAGGTACAAGAATTGCTTAACAAACTTCTTCAAGATTTGCAAAGTATAAACGAGGAGTTGGCAGAATATATTAATACTCCAAGTTGGAATTTGCCTACCTCATCTTATGATGATGACGACGATGAGTATTCTTTTGCAACACAAGAATATCTCATGACATGTTCTACCGCAATCACACCCGATTCACCAAAAACGGACTCTCTCATCATGGTGGACAAACATCTTGACACAATTCCGAATCGGACGAATTCATAAAGTCTAGTGTTGAGAACCTTGTCCAAAACCCAAGTGAGTCCGAGGATGAATGTGAGTGTGATGTGCCCGATTGTGATGATTCTCAAACGACAAAATTTTCAACGTTTTCCAATCCTCTCTTCGACGATTCTACCTCTAGTGATGACGAGTCAAGTCATGAGGAGGTTATTCACGAAATAAGTTTTAAAACTTATTCGAACCCTCTTTTTGATTCTTGACAAAGAAAAATCATTTTAGTGGAGTTTTAATTCGGACTTCATAAATGAAGACTTAAATTTCTAATCTGAAAAAATGATTGTTTTGATACCGAGTCTTAACTTCTTGAATCATTACTCAATCGTGATACTTTGATGGCTTCCTCTCCCAAGATTGATTCTCTCTTTGATGAGTTCGCCGGTAAACTCATAACAATTCCTCCAAGAATTGTTAATAGAAAGCATGAGGAATATATTAGTCTTTTGGGAGAGGTTTTCTATACGGATAATTTATCTCCCGTCCGCGGAAGATTTTCAGCTAATCCTTATCCAGTTGAGGATAGTGACTCTCTTAGGGACGAGATCGATATATTTCCTGGTCCGGAATGATCAACTACCACCGCGGTATAACGAGATGATGATTACGACTCGAAAGGTGACGATAATTCTACCTCCCTTCCCGAGTTCGAATCATTTCATGTTGATTATCCCGATTTGGGAGATTCAACCATTGATGTGGTGGAAGACATCCCCGTTGATGTGCCTAATATTTTGCCCACCCATCCCACCCTTCATATGGATTTCGACTTCATTCCTTCTCATAATGATCTCAGATCCGATCTTGATGTTTCTTCTCCTTCCGGAGATAGAAACAAGATTTACGATCCGGGGATATGCATTGAAGTCAAATCCACGAGATTTCTTGCTACTCTTTCCCTCGTGATTGATACTTTACTTCCATTTTCATCCAAAAATGAAGACAAAGTTTTCAATCACGGTGTTCTTGCTTCAAAGGAGAAATCTCCTCCTTCTTCATCACATCGGGGCTTTAAAGCTTCCAAGCTTTTTCATCATAAAAGCCCGATGTTGATCTATGGAGAGGACATTCCTATCTTGGATGTCCCGTTTCTCCATTTCTATCCTCCTTGACCTGCTCAAGTATGGGGGATCGAGTCAGGCTCAAGACTCGGTTAACAAAAATAAGCGCTTCGTGGGTGGCAACCCATGCTTATCCTTATCGTTTTATTAATGAATAAGTGTGTTGTGAGGATACTCGCCTCTACCTTTCTTGTGTTTTGTGGTTTTTGTTGTATGTCTAGGATTGCCCCGGATTATGAAGCCTCTCGTGCTTGTGGTTTTGTCCTTCATTCACTCGAGCTTCAATCCTTTGCATAATTATGAAAATCCAATATCCTAATCTTATTGACTAACGTTTATCTTTGTGCACACTTAATAAACGGCTTTAGATTTACATAGAGACCCTTCTTAAAACATTGAGGACAATGTTCAATTCTAGTATGGGGGGATCTATCAATTTGATTGTGCCTGTAGTCGTTGTTTTCATGTAATCCCGTTTTTACCACCAAAATACCAAAAAAATTCAAAAATTTTAAAAAAAATTCAAAAATAAAATAAGTGTTTTATCACAATGTTGACTTTCCTGTTGGGTAGAATAAGAATAAATTTTGACTCGATCGAGCGTATTGAGCTCTAGCTTGTCCCTTAACTTTTAGACTAAGCATTCGCGGATCTTTTTATTAAAGATTTTAAATTTGCGAAGAACGAGAAATGATAGAGTTAATTATGAGTTAGATGTTAAACAAGGATTAGTTGGAAATCTTAAGAGCTCATAAGTATAGTTTTGTGGCTATTCTTCTCCTCATAAACCATCTCTATACGGAATAATAATAAGTGGTCTTTTCGAAAATTAAACTTAAATCAAATTTATACTTTAATTTTCTAAAAAGAAATTTTCTCTATATCATGGTAATATATGTTAAAAAAATGATGAAAAAATGAGGTAATAATAATAATTAAAACTATGAGCTGATAAAAGTTTGATGCATCTTGCCGGCTCACAACCGATGTTGCAGCCTTCTAAAAAAGGCCCATAGTGAGAATAATTATCCGAGGACTGATATTATTTTTTAAAAAAAAAAAAAAATTAAAAAAAAAAAAAAAAAAAAAAAAAAAAAATAAAAAAAAAAAAAAAAAAAAAAAAAAAAAAGTTTGTTGCATCTTGCCGGCTCACAACCGATGTTGCAGCCTTCTAAAAGGTCGAGGATTTCCTTTGTTTAAAGTATAATTAATGTTAAGTGTGAAATAATGTGATTTAATAAATATAGGAAAAATCACTTTTTTTAATTTAATATGCTTTTAAACTAAGACTATTACATTTTAAGTTGTGATTTTATGTATATACGGGAAATCCAAGAGTTTTGAAACCGAAGGTCCGTGAGTCCCGATACTAGTCTCTGTAAGGTGTCAAAATCCTAGTCACTTAGCCGCAAGGTTAGGATGTGCCGAGACGAAAGTCGCTACATAGGATGATCTCGCCTTCAAACTCATTACTTTTGGGTGGAAGTGACGATGAAATTTAGAAAAAACGTTTGATCTTATGGTTGAAATTCGAAATAAGGCACAAATTTTTTTTCAAACCTAGATATAATAAATTTTTGGTGTGAAAAGTTTCACAAGGGTTAACATGTTTGAGTGTTTTAGCATCTTAACTTATATTTAACGGTGATTTCGTTTTTAAGCTTGGTTTGGGACAAGTGAAAAGTCGGGGACGACGAATTTATCTTTTTGAGCATTTTAGGATTAAAGTGCTTCTTGTTCTGTGACCCTAAAAGTTATAAAAATAACGAAAGTCATACATGTTAGTTAGTTGCTTAAAAAGAAAAGTATAAAAAATGAGAAAAAGGAAAAATACAAAAATATGTGTGGGAATAAGTGTAGATTTATAAAATTGGTCAAAATGGGGCTTTTCAAAGCTATTTGATTCATTAATTTCCTTTGATGAATACTTAGCTACTTTTCGAGGTAATTAGTCGAGGGGGATTGAGATTCTTGGTTTTCTAAAGTGTTTACTTATAGCATTGCGTGAGGACACGGCAATATCTTAGTATGGGGGATTTTGGTATGTGTTTAAATACACATACTTTTTACCTAATAAAACGACCCCAAATGACCAAAAACGGACATAAAATACCAAATATATGTTTGTTTTGTGTTATTTATTGTGCAGGTACCCGATATTCACTGAAGGACAAAAACTAAGCCAAAACCGACAAAACCGAGCACGGGAACGGAAAGAGCATGAAAAAGTCAAAGTCAACCAAAAAGTCAAAAGTCAAAGACGAAGCCGATTCTGAAGAAATCTTAAATGGGCCAACCCATACCCGAGTTAATGGGCCGGATCAGTCCAATAAGTATTTATATACTCATATAAGCCCAAAATCTAAAAAAAGCACATTTTCCTTTTTAATTTTAATCTGCCGGAATAAAAAGGGAGGCCCATATCACTTAACTAAGGCCCAAACCCAAACCTAACCTAGTTAGCCCACTACCCCTTAACCCTTTACATGGTTAGTCCAAAAGGACTAACGGTGCTAGTCCTTAACAGAAACAGAGCTAACGACCGTTAGCATTTTCACCCCTTATTCCCCAAAACCAATTACACCCAACATCCTTTTTCCCTAACCCCGTCACAAAATTAAATCACACAGTACATAAACCCATTTCCCGCCAAACCCAAAACCCCACACTATTCATCCATCACTTTCACTCACCCCTGCACCACGACAAAAACCCTTAAACCCCACCTCAGCAATAAGTCAAAGGATTTGCCACCTTGGCAATCCTAGGATATATCATTGGTGGATGGGACTTGGATACTTAATCAAGGGCTATGATTTTTTAGCTTGGTGAACAAGAAAGATGGAGGGTTGAGATTGAAGACTTTGAAGCCTCTCTCACAACAAACACAACAAGCACAAGAAGTATAACTCAAACCTCTTTATTCGGCTATAAATAGAGAGCTTATTTCAACAGTTGAAATCATCTAGTGTAACTTAGGAGTAGTGTAGTTTACTTTTTAATGTTTTTAAGTCTTTAAAATTTAATCATTTACTTACAAGCTTTGTACTCTTTTTAATATTAATAAAATTCCAGTTTTATGTTCTTTTATGTAAATCTGTTCTTTGAAGTCTCTTTATGCATTTGAGCTTATTTATGTTTTCAAGTGACTTCTATAAGCTTATAGAACCTGTTCCTTCTATTTAAAGTTTTTCCAATAAAATTTTCTTAGTTACTGTTTCAAATCATCAAATTTGTTCAAGTTTATTGGAGCATGGTAAATTTTGGATGGCCTTGGGTTAGAGCTTCTTAGGAGGCATTAGGGTGATTTGGAAAGTGTTTGTGGTGTTAAGCTTTCACCAAAACCTTTGGACTTCTTGTAAGTTAATTTTTACATTTTGGTTCAAAAAGTGCAATCTGCTTATTCTCTTTGCTTATTGTCTTGTGCGTATTTTGGTGTTATTATTGTTTAGTTGCCCTTATTTGATCTTATGTTTGATGTTTTTATAGCCTAATTAGTCATGTCATAAGCTAAATTTTGTTTTTATAAATGTAAGGGATTGTTTGGTTTAAGGGTCTTTCAAGTCAAAGTGGATCAAAAGTTGGTTGTGACCCTTGGGTCACTTTTGTTTAGTATAGGTTTGTCATAAAATGCATTTTCTAAAGGTTTTTAAGTGATAAAATTTAGTTTTGAGGTTTTGTGTTATTAAGTTTTCAAATTTGATGAGTTTTGGAATTCAAGTCTATCACATCTAGATAATTGGCCTTAGGTGTGTTAGGTTATTGTTTTAAGTTGTGTTTGAGGGTTATAATGCCTTAGAAATAGTTTAGATTGCTTGCACTTCTTGTTTTCATTTGTAGTTATCAATCTGTCAACCTTTTAGTTTCATGTCAGTTCCAAAATAGTCCAAAATGTCCTTTTCAATCTTAAATTGAACCCAGTTAGAATCCATTTTAGGTTTTAATTTTTTGTTTGCAAGTAGTTTAGGTATAGTATCTAGCTGTTTTAGCTTATTTTTCCCTTTTGAGCTTATTTGATTAGTGTAAAGTAGGGCTGCAAGTTTAGAATTTTAAGCCCTAAAAAACCTAAGTCTTTGTTATCAATCTGCATTGCCCCTTTTTAGATGCCTTTTTCCTACTTATTCAGTTGAATAGTTTGCTTAAATTTTGCTTATTAGAACTCCCAGTACTCCCAGCTTATTAGGTTTCCAGTTTAGGCCCCTAGCTTATTCAATAAGCCCACCATAATCTAGTATTAAAAGTAGCCATTAGCCCTTTAAACTGTCTTCTTTAGTAATTTGTTTTTATATCTTTTTAAGTGCTTTCCAGCCTATTTTCTTAGCTTATTTTTGCTTATAAATGCTTAATAGGTGTAGTGTTTAATCTATTTTAGCTTATCTATCTTTACTTTGTACTTTTTATGTCTAAATATTCCAAACAGTTAGCCCCTTAGTCTCTTATTCTAAAAAAGCAAAACTGCCATCTTGTTTGCTTATTTCCTAGCTTATTTCCAAGTTTGAAAAAAGTTGTTTTTTTTTAACTTTGTTAATTTAACTTATTTTACAAATTTTTAAAAAGAAAATAGAAAAAAAATGTTTTCAAAAAAGGAGAGGCCACAGGGGTCGAACCTGTGACCTCCCCTTTACACGCAAAGCCTCAACAACACACACCATCACCAACTGTCCTGGGGTCTTTTTCATTTAAATCTTTGCACTATTTTTTATTTACCCCCTTTTTCCCTTTTTAGCTTATTAGCCTTTTTGGCTTATTACCAGCTTATTGGGATAAGCTGGGTGAGCCATTTTATTTTTCTTAGGTTCAAAATAGTTCAAAGTATTTTCCCTGAATTTTTCATATTTTTTCAATTTAGTTTAGTACCTTTAATTAATTTTTAAGATTAAATCTGTTTTTAATTCATAATAAATAATATAAAAGTCAAAAAATATAATTCTTTTTTTTAATTTTCTTTTTTCATTTAGGATTTATAGAAATTAAATTTGCATTTTTAGGGTTAAATTTGTAGAATTTAGTTTTTTAAAGAACGGGTTTTGATTCCCGTTATCGTTTTTAGGTTTAAATCTTTAATTTCTTTCGTTTTTAGCGTGCCTTTACTTGTTTGTGCATTTTATTTGTAGAAATAGAAAACCAAATCAACTTGTGATATTCAAGCATTGTTCCACAAACGTTACCTCGATTTTCAAATTCGCACCTCGTCAGGACACGACCTGGGAAGGTTTTTAGGGTTTTACTTTGGGTAAAAGTAAATTTCTTTCTAAAAGCCTCTTAGAATTCTTATTATTGATATTTTTGAGATAATTCTTATTATTATATATTTATATTTATTATAGATATATATATTTATAGAGTAGGGATCCGGTGAGAAGTAAATTAAAATAAGAAGTGGTGAGAAGTGACTAAAACCACACATTTGAGATGCAACGACTTTCATTCGATGCATTTCTATTCATCTAGATGCACCATTTTGAGTTACGAAAGTTAATTTGATGTGTAGATGGTGCAAATTGATTTTCATGATTTTGGCACATGTAGAAAACCAAAAAACAAGAGAAATCATGAAATGCATCTAATATACGTATATGCATCTAATTAAAAGCTAAAAACACATTATGATGCATTATAATGCATCTAAGATTATAGAGATGCATCTAATTTAAGTCGGTGCATCTCGGATATGCGGTTATATTTTCTTCTTATCCTTCTTATTTTAAGGAAACTTCTCATTTGATCCTAACTCTATATTTATATATACTAGAGGAATTATTTTAAGTGATCAGTCCATAACACAACGGCACGCAGATTAAAGTTTTATTTTGTGGAAGCATCATATGTATCAACCCCTGTCTCGAATAAGGTATGCAGATCATCAACCAACGGTTCTAAAAAACATCGATATCATTTCCTGGGTATCCTGATATTAATACCGAAAGCATGATAAACTTTCTTTTCATACACAACCATGGAGGAATGTTGTATATGAAAGATAAAACTGGCCATACACTGTGATGCCTAGTTCCTGAGTTGACGTCAACCTCATCAACCGATATTCCTAGTCGTAGATTTTTCAGATCTTTAGCAATTTCAGGGAATTTTTCATCTATGGTACGCCATGCCTGTGAATCTGCGGGGTGACGTAAAACACCATCTGTTATCCTCCTTGTTGTGTGCCATCTTAGATCTTCTGAAATACTTTCTAACTTAAAGATTCGTTGCATTCTTGGTATAATTGGAAAGTACCACATTACCTTTGGTGGAATGTTTTCGTACACTTTATGTGTCTTATTATCCACCTTCCATCTTGACATCCCATAAGTTGGACAAACAGTCAACTCCTTGTTATCCTTCCAGTAAAGAATGCAGTTGTTGCTACATACATGTATCTTTTTGTATCCTGATCCCATCATTGTCATTAGTTTTTTGGCCTGATAAGTTTTTTCAACCATTTCAATACCAGCAGTTAGCATCTTTTTTAACAATCCTAGTAATTCAGTAAAGAACTTATCAGAAGCTCCATACTTACCCTTCAAGTTGAGTAGTTTAACTATTGCGGACAAATTTGTGAAGTCAGGACATCCTATGTAAAGTGGCTTCTCCACGTCTAATAATAGTTCTTGAAACTTGGCAAGGTCACCCTCATCAAAACTTTCTTTTGTCGCGTTAACCATTGCTACTGTTGTTGGGCCATCTGTTGGAATTTCTGAACCAAAATCCATGTCGAAATCTGTGTCGTCAATAAACTCTGTTGTAGCATTAACAGGTATTTGAGCAGTTGTTGCTTGCTCATCCTTTTCTCCAAACAAATCCATGTGCAATATTTGTAATGGTTGGCTGATTGAACTGACTGTTTTGGTCTTTTAAGAAGCTCTGTGTTGCCTTCCCTTCTAACAAGCAACACAGGTTTCATTAATTTCAAAAAGTTTTGAAGGTAAACCTCTTACAAGGTTTCCCCTTACCAATTTATTTATTGTTTTGAAATTTACATGTCCAAGCCTCCTATGCCAAAGATTAGATTCATCTGGTGTGGCTTTTGCAAAGAGACAAGTGAGACCTCCTTGAAGAATAACATTCTTTAAGTCAACACTGTACATGTTATCCTTTCTAGGAACTTTAAGTAAAACATGACTTTCATCAGTTAACTTAAAGTCTGGAGACAGAACAACACATTCAGTATCAGTAAAAAGAACACTATTCTTCGTGTCACACATTTGTGAGACACTAAAGAGGTTAAACTTTAGTTCCTTTACAAAATATACATCTTTAAAATCCAGTTTACTAGTTCTTATTTTACCTTTCCTAGTAATTTTCCCTCATTTGGAATTACCTCCAAAGGCAACAAATCCTCCATCAATTTCTTTATAATCTGTAAGATAAGATCTGTTTCCTGTCATGTGCCTAGAGCATCCATTATTAATCACTCTTTTATTCTTTAAATCTTGTTGTGGATTGCCCTACACATAAAGGTAGAAAAATTAGTTTCTTTTAAGGACCCAAGCCATTACTAACTTGGATCTGGCTTTGCAATCATAAATCAAATCTTTTAAAAGCATTTAATGCAGACCATTGTTTTCTTCTAGAGACATGGACTAAAACTTTATGCTTTGGTCTTCAAACCCAACATGCTGAGTCCTTAACAGCATTTCCCTTGTTTCCCTTGACAGCACTAAGAACTGCTTTTGGCCTAGCAGTATTAACCCTTGTTCCCTTAACAGTATTAACATTTTTAGTGAAATTACTGTTATTAGCTGATGTTATTTTGTTAAAAGGCCTTCTAGTAGTTGAACATGCATTATTAATAACACTTTTCATGGGTCCTGCATTATTCACTGTTGTACTTGATTGAACAATATTAACTGGTCTAACAACATTAACTAAAATTGGGCCAGACCTAGTTAAGACTGTTCTTGGAACCATGTTCCTTTTTGGACTGGGGTGAGTTAATTTAGAGAAATTTTGTTTGTTCACCCTTTGAACATTGGTCCAAACTGGTTTTGTAAATCTTCCATTATTATACCAGTTATTGCAATCATTCTTCAAATAATCAAAACTACCACACACATGACAAGCTTTGTTGAGCATCTCAAAATCACTCCCTAATTTTTTAGACATCTGTTGGTTCCAGTTTCTCTTGTTCCCTCTAGGACTAGGTATGCTTTGCTTATTTTTATCAACTGATGTTTTCCTAGGAGATTTTACTTGCTAGGTAGACTTAACAAAGTTTATCTTAGCAAAACTAGGTTTATTAGACATCTTAATTGTTTTAACCTTAAGCACATTTTCTTCATCACTATCAGATACCCAATCCTCAATAATTAGGGCTCCATTTTCTTTCCTAGAAGTCTCAGGTTTATTATTCTCAACAGTAGGCTTTTCAACTACAGACTCATTCACATCAACAAAATCTAGACTAGGATAAACTAAATCAGATTTTGGTGGCATAAAATTCCTAGTATAGGGAGGTAGGACAGCATTATACCCTAATCTTGTTTTACACTTATGCATTATCTGTCTGTCTAGAAGTTTACTTAGGTTTTTTGATGAATTTTCAAATTTTTATACTGTAAGTTGAACCTTATCTTTTTCTTTTGTAGCTAACTCTAACTTCCTTTTAAGCTCTATAATATCTAAATCTCTTAAATAGATTTCACATTTTAAGAGTTTTATATCTTCCTCATACATAGACTCATTTTTCTTAAAGACTAACAGTCTAGCTTCTACAGATTCTAAAATAGTTTTATAAGAGACAACACTTTTCCTAGCTGTTCTTAAGTCTTTAACTAATTGTTCATTTTGTTCTTTTAGATCTTTTACACATTCTAGACAAGATGAACAACAATTTAAGTCATTAGATACCTTAGAGTTTGTAGAAGAAGTTAAACTTGTTGAAGAATAAGCCATGAGAGCAAAATTGGTTGGACCTTCTTTTGCTTGGTCACTCCAATCATAGCCAAAGACATCACATTGAGACACTAAGGCATTTGAAGTAGTTTCCTCAACTGGCACAGTCCTTCTAGTAGGCTCCTTGTTTCAGCTGTCTTGATTCTTGGGTGCCTTGCACTCCCTTGCAAAGTGTTCTCTCTTGTGGCAGTTGAAACATTCCACCTTGGACTTGTCAAACCCAATTCTTTATTTGTTGGCCATGTCCAGCTTCCTTCCAGTATTCTTCAGGAATCTTCTTGCCCTCATAGTTAGCATAGCAATGTTCCACCTCAAATCTATCTCTTCTAGATCATCAGGATTGATTTATTGTAGATCTTTACTATCTAGCTATGGAGTACTTGGTTGGTTAGCAAAGAAGGAATAAATCACAGCATTACTCAATTTTTCAACAGTTGTTGAGCTATCAGCAATACCTTGAGTGCTAGCAGTATTAACACCCTGAGCAGTATTAACTGCTCTAGTTGCACTGTTAGTGATGCTAGAGGACAGAAAGGCTACATTGTGTGAGTTTGTGGTTGAGCTAGATGTCCCCTTGACATCTGATTCATAAGCCTTCAGGTTGTTGAAGAGGTTATCCAAACTCAATGTCTCAATTTCTGGTTTGTTCCTCCACACAATAGTATGCATAGTACATTCCTCCGGTGACAAACTTCTCAAGAACTTCTGATTGATGTCTTATTGAGGGATAACTTCACCATGCATCTATAGTTGACTAATTAACTTTTGAAGCCTTTCATAGGTTTACTCATTCACTTCTGTGCTGGATGCAGCAAAGTTTTCATATTGCTGCTTCATAAGATTTTTTTGAGTTTTCTTTGTAGTAGTATTACCTCTAAATTTGTTCTTAATAGCCTGCATCGGTGTCTTAGCATCCTTGTATGAGTTGAACTTTAATTGATGCTCATTAGGTAAGGCCATCAACAAAGTGCTTCTTGCTTTCAACTCTGTCCTTCTTTGTGCCTTTTCTTCAACACTTGTAGGAGGAATAACAGTCTCCTTTCCATTAATAGTTTTTGTTACTATAGGTGCATTACCATTTTCTACAATCTCCCATAGAGTGTAATCATTGCACTGTAGGTACTGCTCTATCCTCATCTTTCAGAGATCATAATCACCAGGTTAGAGTATGGGTAGCTTGATGGTTTGAGTAGATTGAAAGTCCATTGCTTCTTGAAAAAGTAAATCTTGTGTGTAGTAAAGGTTCTTCTTATTTAAAGCTTCTTACAAGCTCTGATACCACTTGTTGATCCCAATAGAATAGATCTTGCTTAGCTTGTATAAGGCTAAGTTGTATTGAATAAAATCAAAACAATTATGATAGAAACTTTGATTATGGATATCAAAGACTATGCGAAATCTAGTCAATGATACTAAGAAGAATTTCAATAAAACAATAATGAATAAGATTAATAACAAAAACAGTTTACCAAACTTTCAGCCTCGATATAATACGAACACTCTTAATAGTGTTAGGGTTACAAAACCTTGAAGCTAATTGATATCAAAAGATTTCTAGATATCTAACTTTATGCCATATAACCTTTTATACACCAAGGAGTCCTAACCGGCTTACAATCTTTTCCTAAGTTATCATGATCTTCTAAACAAATAACTTATACATATCTTTTACAAAAATATCTCATACTTATCACATAATCAATCTTTATCTTTTCTCTGATAAGTCTTTGATCTCTTCTCTATCTACATAAACTCTTCCGGCAGTTGAAATCTTTAAGAAGTTGTAACTTTCACACCAGCAGTAGTAACTTTTGTACCAGCAGCACTAACTGTGTACACACAGCATTAACTACTTAGAAAGTTTTCTTCAATCTTCATCAGCAGTACTAAGTTACACTAGCAGTAGTAACTTGTAGTAGTAACATATACTAGCATTAGTAACATATACTAGCAGTAGTAACATATACAAGCAGTACTAACTACTTAACATATTTTTCATTAAGATTACTAACAACACTAATTTATACTTAGCAGTAGTAACTAATACCTTAACAGTCTTAACTTTTACTTAGTAGTAGTAACTTCCAAACAGCATTAAGAGGCTTTTAATCCCAACAATCAGTGAGTTGAAGAAACTCGTTGTAAAGATGAAAGGTAAGGGTGCGGATACTAATTTTGGAAAACCATCAATCTTGGGGAAACCGTCTTTGCAACCACTCAGAAATCAACCAGCTGTAAGACAATTGACTGCGTTTAAATCTGAAAGATCTTCATTTTTATAAAACTCGGTTTACCTCCCAAGTTGTTGAGAAAAATAATTAATCCACACTTGGCCTCAAGCAAGACAATCTGTGTTTGTCAAATCTCATCATGTAAATGCTCCTGGCCCTTCTAGAAATAGTACAAAGCGTGTGTCATTTCAGTCACCATAGGAACCTGTAGGCTCAAATGATATGTTTCATCACTACTACCTAGAGGAAGCTAAGAAAAATGCACAACTTTAAAAAGACAATGCTTTAAATTCAAAATCTACTGTGGTCACTCCTGCTAGAATACCAAACATTGTTAATAGTAGTAACCCGAAACCTAGGAACTCATATCAACAACCTAGGAATTGGCCACCATCCATGAGTAGTCATGTATCTAATAGAGCTGTTAACATAGCAAGATCACCTAGGAACTCTCAGCCTTTCTTGAAGTTAAAAGACTTGGAATGTCCCACATGCAAAAAGTGCATCTACATTGCAAATCATGATGCGTGCCTTTTGAAATACCTCTCTGAGGTGAATTCTTGTGCCTCTGTACAAAAAAAAGATGCACAACCCCATAAGATAACAAAGAGATATACACCAATAGAAAAGAGAAATCAATTCTAAGAATCATGGCAGACAGATACCCATAGGATAAAGGTTTTCTCCAAATAAGTCTTTCGTTGTGTATGTGAAAACAACGCCTCTTAGATCTGGTCTTACATGGAAACCAATGGGTAGAATCTTCACTTATGTTGGTCTTAGGTGGATTCCTACTAGGAAGACTGTTGAAACTTGCATCAACACGAATGATAGTGATTTACTATTAGGAAAGGAAAGATGTACTCTACTGTTATTTGTGCAAACTCATCCTCTTTGAGTGTAGGTACTTCAGTGGCTTCCGATGTGACAATCCACATTTTCAAGTCATTTTACGTTAATAAACTCAACTATTTACTTTGAACTCTTACGTGTTTACTTTTAATTGCAACCGTTTAGTTAAATCGCGTAAACCAAAAATCAATAATTAACGTAAACCGGCATTGAACAAATAAAAGTTTACGTCAAATAAGTTTTATATAATTATTAAGAAGATAATTTATAACTTTTTATATTTTATTTTCATACCTTACGTAAAACGCCTACGTTTCGCATTATGAACTTTCATGCATGCATGCAAACTATACCACCTTTCCCAATACCCTCAATATTTATACTTTATCAAAAATTAAACATTTCCCTCCTCTATTTCTACCTATTTGGACCAGCCCTATGTATCATCAAACAAAAAATAATACCAAAATTACACTACATTAAATAATACTAACTAGTTAAAAGTATTTACCAACTTCTACTAGATTTCTTACACAAACTCTTACATTAGCCAACCTCCCATCTTTTTCTTATCAAATGTCTTACAAACCTACACCCCCCTAAATTTCATGAATGATTTGTACCATGTGTTCCTTAGATATTTATCCTATATAAATATGATGCATCAACTAGCTAATTCACTCTCATTTTACACTTGCAAAATCACAAAATCTCTCTTGTTTCTCTCTCTATACCCACCGCTTAAAATAAGCTATAACAATTTTCATAGTTTTCCATTTTCTTGATATTCCAAGCATACTAGTGTGTTCAAGGTTAATATCTAAGGTACTCGAAGGTGTTAAGCTTGGCTTTCAAGATTTAAGTTAGGGTTTCAAGGATTTCAAGTTGGGTTTTATAAGGTTTTGGGTTAAAAATCAAAGCTTATGGTTTCTTTTTTATCATAATCTTTGTAAGCATACTTTACGTACTCTTGTGATTTTCATACATCTTGATTATGTTTATACATATTTCTATACTTACATTATTTATATTTGCAGATGATTATCTTGATTATTAAGTTATATCACCAACTAGTTGCAAAGAAATCAAGAACAATACTTACTAATGATTATTAAACATGTTGTCAAGTTTGTTATTCATAATCTAGCTTATTTGATTTTATAAGTTATTTCATTATATTGTGAAGTGTTGGATAGGATTAGGTTAGTTTGGATATTTTGATTGTGGAAGACGTTGAAGTGATTAGATTAGAGGTTGTTCTTTTATAAAAACGAGGTTAAAATTATAGTTTTGAAGTGTATAAAATACCTCTAAGGGCAGCCAAGTTTAAACATGAAGTTAGGGATTTTTTGATGAGTTAAAATCTTAAAAATATGTTAGTATACCTTAATACGATTTCGGGCATATAAAGAACTCGAAAAACAGACGTAAAACGAAGAAGTTATGGTCAAAACAAGATTTGTAACAATACCGGCAAATGTAGTTTTTCTATATAATCTGGCAGAAACTGATTTAGTGATTTTGACCTCTTTTGGGTCCGTTTCGGCTAAAGTGCAAAACTAGAAAGTTACTCAGAAGGATTTTTTGGTAAAATAATGCAAGTTTTGAAGTCCAAAAGTGTAAAACTAGAGAGTTATTCTTAATCAAACTTGGACTATTTTTCTGAAATTACCATTAACTTCATGCGCACATTTTACGAAGTGTTAAAGCTGTTAGGGATAGTAAATTATGTTTTTGGACGTTTTTTGGGTCCGTTAAGACTATAAAAACCTTAAGAAATAATATAATATCACTTATATAATATTTATACGCATTTTAAACTTTATAAATATTATTTTATAAATTAACATGTAGAGGAGGCTCATGGTTTAACACACTTACCATTTCATTGGTGAGCAAACCAAAAGATCGAGCTATCCTTGTCACAAACATCCCCCCTGAAAATCACTCTTATCCCTTACGCTCTTTAGGTACCTAGCGAGCCAATAAGAGAGGTTACAAACAACTCCTTCCCCAAAGATGCAATAGAGATAGAATAAGTCACTTAGTGACATGATTGGTGGTTTCCTTCCTACCCGTAATGGTCATAGTGATGCACCGATGAGCAAGCTTGATCCTTGGGTTCCTACTAGATTTTTCTTTGGTGTTCCCCACATTATACCCGGCATCACTAATAGTAGGCCAAAACATATGAGTTAAACGAGTAGAATTGACCGTTTCTGCATTTCTCAAACCACTGAGTGTTGCAACATCTCTAGATTCCCTCTCAGAGTATAAACCAACCCTCCATCCAAACTCAAGAAAGGGCATTTCCCTTTCCACTCCTCCCAACCTAAATGTGACTCCCTTATGTAGAGGGTCATACCTACAAGGGATGGCATCAAACTCAAATGAGGCAAAGAATTTGCGAGCAAGCTCGTGAAAAATAAGCTCGTTGATTTGGAAAAGGTTAACCCATTTAGGTCCGAAAAAGGATAGGTGTTGATGGAGTCAAAGAATGAGTGAGCAAGACCCTTATTGGAGAGAAATTCCTAATCCGTAACATCCCTAGAGTAAATAGAGCACCCGACGAGGTTGTTGTAGTTCATTTGGTGGTCTTCATTATCGAACAATCCAAATTTGCGAACCTTTTCTTCCATTGTTTCTTCGCGAGATAAGGAAGCGTGCCCCCTAGTACTTCTATCTCTTTTGCTCATTGCCGATTGAGGATGAATAATCGTAGAATGGCAGATATCAAATTGGGGTTTGATGGAGGTGGTTGGTGGCTGATTTATGAGTGTGAAGGGGAAGGTGGAATTGTGATGGGTTTTATAAGTTTTAGACCTGGTCGTCGTAACGGCATCACGTATTAATAGTGACGGCGTCGTGGGCAACACCCCCTTAGCATCAGACCCATATTAGGAATTCGAAAAATTAGGGTTATCAATCCTAGTTTCAAATTGTTTTTGCAAAAGCGTTGATTTCAGATGATTCAATACTTAAGGTAACAACAAACTTATTAGATTGGTGTCTAATTGTTCCTAATTCCAATCAATTGGGTATGAATCAAATTAGGGGAATCAACAATAGAGCGGATAGGAAATTAATTAGATAAGATTACGAGAGTAGAATGAATGATTTACTTATCAATTGAGGATGAACGATCGTGGAATGGTAAAAATTAAATTGGGGCTTGATTGAGATGGTTGGTGGATGTTTTTGTGAGTGTGGAAGAAGAAAGGGATTGTGATGGGTTTTATGAATTTTAGACCCGGATCGTTGTGACGGAGTCACGTATTATTTGTGACGGCGTCGCGATGAATTTTTTTCATTTATGGCCCTTATTGTTTTAGGAACTTTGAAATTGCCGTCCTTGACTCTTCTTCCATGGAAAGGTCATGTGTTTTTCTTCTCGGGTCAAACACATGATTGCTCTCAATGTGTGTGATCGTGAGTAGTGGGAAGAGGGATTACGTTCAATGGGGTCGTTATCCATGAAGGAGGAGTTGCTTTGAGTAGGTGGTTGATTGGTTAGTGAATTGCTTAGGTTGTGATGGGACTGATTAGCCCTCTTTTCAGGCTTAAACCTAAATATATTCTTCCGAGGTTGAGATGGATTCGAGGGTATTAGCCAGACATATCTTACACATAGAAGACTTGCAGGAGTAGGAAACATTTTCTTATTGAGGTTTTCAAAGAAGTTATGCGTAGCACTGTTCTCTAGGACCTTGGTGTCCGGATACTTTGTGATTTTCTCGATCTTTCAAGGTTTACATTCGTTTGCCTTTATCCTTTCCTTTAGTCTTAGTGCGACTTCTGAAGAAAATTCCATGAATTCATCTGTAATGTTTTGCATGTAATTTTCGAGTTTTCTGATCCTTTCTTCTTGATCGTAGATGAAGTTTATCATAATGTGCTTAAATTCTTCTTGTCGCGATGGCTCAGTGGGTGGTCGACACATTTCGTTGGTTGTTGACCGGAATACGCTTTCGTTTTTTCCCATTAACGAGATTGAATCCTTCATAAGTGTATCATCTTTACGCTCCATGATTCCAAGTAATCGCTCGACGCCAGGTTTTTTTTAATTAAAGCTTACTTCTTCTGAGGTGAAGGCATCATTCCATCCTTCATCCTTATATTGGGCTACCCTTTTGATAGTAGCCCAAGCTTCGTCTAGGCCTAGCTTTCTAAGTCTCCCACCCTCTGCGTAGTTAATGCCCTTCTGAGTGGTGCAGTCGACAAGATCGTAGAAAAATTGAATTTGAAGCCAACGATTCATGCCATGATGAGGGAATTTTTTTTAGTACGTCCTTGAAACGAGTCCATACTTCGGATAGAGATTCTCCATGATGTTTTAGAACATTAGGATATTGTTACGGAGTTTTGCGGCCTTCCTGGTGGAAAGAATTAAGTAAGGAATCGGGTAGTGAGATCCTCCCATGTGGTGATGGATCCTGCTGGAAGGCGTTCAAGCCAACTGCTAGCTTGATCGCGAAGGGAAAATTGAAATAAATGCAGGCGCGTTCTTTCCCTATTTTCACCGTCAAGGTCAAGTGAGTCCATAAGTTTAAGGAAATCCTTGAGGTGTTGATTTGGATCCTCGGACCAAAGTCCAAGGAATGAGCATCCGTTTTGCACCAACCGGGTGGTGTCGGATTGAAGAGGTACCATGTTGTTCCCTACGGGGAGCTTGATGGTATTCCTATAGCCATCGTGTCTTTATTTGGAGTAGTCTCCTAGAGTACGGATAGGATTCTCGTCTCCTATAGTGTTTGACGAGAATGGGTTACGAAACAAATAACACAAAGAAAAGATAGACTACAAGAAAGCTAATATGCGGAAATTAAAGTCTCACTTGAAAGGATTCAAGCGAGTAGAACTAAGCTAAAATATGATCAGAACCTAACTATTCCCCAGGCGGTGGCGCCAAAAACTTGAGGCGGTCATCTTAGGACTTCTACACAAAGTTTTACAACTCCCTAGGCAGAGCACCTAATCGTTGTAGTAGTAGTATAGGCAAGACTCGGGGGGTTGTTATCGTTCACTCGGGGAATAGGTTGGGAAGGCTTGATTACGGTCTAACAAAATTCTAAGGGTTGAGAGAAGATTATTTTTATATTTTTATGTTTTATGAAAGCAGGTAAAATCATATATTGGATAGTTGGTTGATTTTAGCTATTAAACTAAATATAAACTAAACTAGTAGTGATAACAATATAATAAAAGACTGTGTTTATTTAATCATGTATTACTCCCTAGATTGCTTCTCCTAGTGTTGTTGCTTTATCATACTTGTGATGATCTATGTAATTATTTCCTAAGTCATGAATGAATTACACGAACCCACCGTCTATTTAATATTCCGTTAAGGCAACACACAAGTAAGGTAGTATGAAGACTATTACAAGGCCCTAAGATTATATTAAATGCATGTGAAATATATTATGAGTGGATCAACCATATTAGGGTGTAAGGTAGTATGAAGACTGTTACCCGATGGTATCCTTTATACACAATTATGTTTTCCTAGACATATCAACAGCGATACTGACAAAAGCTGGTTTTCTAAGTCCTAACATGCACATTCATCACAAGAAGCAACACCACTAAGATCTACATTCTTGGTTTCATACAATCATAAATAAACACTATAAAAGGCTTAGCCAAGCATGTTATAGATAAAGCAAGAACATATAAGAATCACACAACAAGACATATTAAATGATTAAATAAGTCTTACTTGATTAGAACATGAATTGAAGGAAGTACAATAGGGTTTTTAGGCCCTAAAATCGTCCCTAGCAGCTGCCAAACGAACTAGGGTTCGTACCCTCTTTTTATTCTAAAGTTACACACTCAAAACCCTAAATTTGGGTTTGTATATATAGGAAAATTGTTGTGACGGTGTCGCGTTTTAATCGTGACGCCGTCATGAAAGAGAATATTCTAGATATTGTATTGGGTCATGTGCTCTGATGCCGTCGTGAGATCTTGTGACGCCGTCTTGGTCTTTGTTGTAACGGCGTCACGTTTTATTTATGACGCCGTCTACAGCTTTTGAGGATATTATCTTGAGAGATGTTGGTGTAGGTCCGTAGTATCGTCCGTTTCTTCTCCAAACGAGCCCAAGTCACATGCAATTCTTCCAAATGCCTTCCAAATGTGAATTTCCTGGAAAGGAATGATTAAGTACCTATTTTGGGCATAAATGCACGATTTAGGGGCTAAGATAACACCTCATCAGCAGGACATAGAGGCTAGCTTCTAGGATCTTAAGAGGCACCTTGTTCCATAGACAATAATATTAGCGTCATTTGTAGCTTCTTTTGGATTATATCCTACTAAACTTGAGTAGTACTCAGTTGGTAGCGTTAATGAAAAACGTATACTCTTTTATTCATGTAAAACGATGTATTAATTATTAACCTACATTGTTGGTTATGATTATGCTATTTTATGATGTTGATTTATTTCTGCCATGGTTGTTTTTATCTTATACCTCTGCGTGTCGTGGTCTCACTTTACATATATGATGTGCTCATTGCGTTTCGTGATTTTACCTTGGATGAAATATCATATTGTATTCCTTGTGATCTTAAGGAAACATTGAAAACTATGACTCAAGGGATGAGTTTTGGGGAAATTGAGCAGATTGTAGCCCAACGAGTGGTTAATGCTATCGAGACTATTGCTATCTATGAGGCAAAGACCCGTGTGGCTCGCGACTTAATGAACCAGGTTGAACGACAGGAAGAAAAGGTAGCAGACAATGCTAGCAACAAGAGGAAATGGAAAGGAAATCACAACAACAACAACTACAACCAGAACAAACGACATGAAGTGGCCAGGGTTTACACTGTCGGGCCAACTGATAAGGGTAAGTATGTTGGAGACCTACCCCACTGCAGTAAGTGTACCCGTCATCATAATGGACCTTTCTTGCCCACTTGCAATAAATATGAAAGGGTAGGCCATATGGAAAAAGACTGCAAAGCCCCTGTCCGAGCAGCAAACCAGGGATACAACTTGAGGAACCCACCTAATTGCTTTAGTTATGGACAAAAAAAGGCATTATAGGAATGAATGTCCAAAAGCAGGAAACCAGACCTGAGGCAACCAGAATCAGGGAAGCTGAAATGGAGGAATTAATGGTTAAGGAAACCATGATGGGAATAAAGCTCGCGGAAACTCCAGCGTCGTGACAGATAATGCTAATGCTTAAGGAGATACCTTCCCGTATTGACTAGTGACACCTAAGTTGGAACTATCTTAGACTCTATTTCCTATAGGAATTTGTGTTGTACTTTCTTTTAAATTTTATTCTATGGGTGAATGATTTAAATTATCTATCAAACTTATGTGTCGTGAAAACTTCGTCGATTTTACTTTAACTCTCTATTTATTTATGCAAACCATCCCTTAAACTATTATAGCACTTTAAATATTTTTACAACCACTTTATAAACCATTTCACTCCGACATGGTAAGCTATGTTACTAATCATTAATAATTATTTAACTGTCGTCAAATGAACTAACACTTTAAACTATTCTACAATCGCCTTATAAACTATTTCTACTATCCTTAATGAACTATCTAACTACCGGTTGATAAACAATCATCTTATAAACTATTTTACTAACATATAAACTATTTTCCTAGCATACTAAAATTCATTTCGGTGTCATCTTAACAACCAATTTATTTTTAGTACGTAAACCAGTTTCCTATCATTTTATAAATTATTTTACTACCACATTATAATGTTTTTTACTAATAATAAATCATTTCACTAACACTTGGTAAACTATTTGTACTACCGTAATAAACTATCTTACCATCACCTATAAAACTACCATTTTATAAACTATTTTCTTACTACCATATAGACCATATTGTTATTACTTAAAACCTATTTTATTATCACTATGAAAACTGTTTTACCATCACCTTATGAAGATTTCACTATCCCTTAGAAACTATTTCACTGTTATTTCATAAACTAATTTACTATCGTATATAAAATAACTCACTATCATTTTACGAACTAATTTCCTACCATCTCATAAACTAATTTGCCATTATTTATAAGCGGTTTCGCTATTATTTATATGAACCAAGTTACCATCACGTATAAACTATTCAACTATTGTTTTGATAGTTAATTTACTATATACAAACTATCTCGCTATTATTCTACAAACTAAATTACTATCATTCTACAAACTATCCTTCTATCAACTTATAAACTATTTTCCTGACATCTTATATACTACCTGACAATCATCTCAAAAACCATGTTACTATCACCGTGTGAATCATTTTGTTTTTATTTTATGAAACTATTTTGTTTGCATCACATAAATTATTTTACTATCACCCCATGAACTATTTAACTATCGTCTTATAACCCATCTTGCGATTATCTAGAAAACTATTTTGTTGTCATCCTATAAACTAATTTGTTTCCATCTTGTAAATTAATTTATCACACTATAAAACTATTTTGATATTGCTTTATGCACAACGTTAATTTGACGAAAATGACCATTTCTTCGTTAGTCCTTAATTATACATAGCCTGATTACCTATGTCTAATTCAGGGAGAACCATGCCATGCTAGTAGTAGTCACCTTAAAACTTTTTTCAAAATCAATTTGCTACTTATATCCCCAAAAAGCAAGATTTTTGTGTGCGTATCCATAAAATGTATTTGTCACGGGAAACTGAATTAGTAATCATAGTAACTAAGTAGACCTTTACACCACCTTACTACATGGAGTTGACACATTATTATGCCAAATCCTATGACAAAAAGTCGAGACGCATCACTAGCCACCCTAGGACGATCCACCAACGAGTTTGCTCGCCATTAAGGAATTTAATAAATCACCCATTTAAACATCGACGTGATACCGAAAAACTTAGTAGTTGTGACGCCATCATAGGTACAAATTCGTTATCACCCTGGAAGGGAAAATGTTATAGCTGGCACTTTAAGTCGAAAGGGGTGGATAAGGCCCCTAGGAGTCGAACTTTAGTCGCAACAATAAATTTTAAGCCGATGTCACTAATCTTGAACGTTCAAGATAAAGTAATTTAGAAGGAGAATGCAAACGAGTTACCTAGCGTGGTAAAGAAAATATCGAGAGACGTAAATAAAAAGAACAAATAGATTTTTTGTTGCAACATTCATTTATTACCTTAGAAATAAGATTACATAACAACAAAAAGAAAATAAAAGTTTTATTACAACCCTTATCTAGCAATAATATCTATTACTCCCAAAGTAGATCTACGCCAATTGCTAGGACAACAAGCGGTACGAGAAGCGCCAAAATTATGGCAAGAAACTGATAACCTTCTTCGTATGGAAAGTTAGCCATGTAGATGGAAATTTCTATTGCGCTCACCATCACCACAATTGTAGTGATATGCAACATTTTGAGAGGTTTGAATAAGAAATTTAAGTGAAAGATTTAATGTTTTATGGAAAAATAAAGGATAAAAATTTGGTATTTAAAAGGGAAATGTAACCCTTGGGTTACTATTTAGTGCCGTTAGGGGCACTGTTCACATATAGAAGAAACTCAAGCAAAGCCATATATCGATCATTAAATTTTGATGGAACTCATGAAGAGGTCCAGGGTTCACGTAGGAACGTGAAGACCAATTTCGAAACATGTATCCGCACCTCTTCACCAACACCACTCCGGAAGGTAACTTGACCTGAATTTTGAGACGAAATTCTTTTAACACGGGGAGACTATGACAATACACATTTTCAAGTCATTTTACGTCAATAAACTTAAAACTATTTACTTTGAACTCTTAAGTGTTTACCTTTAATTGCAACCGTTTAGTTAAATCGCGTAAACCAAAAATCAACAATTAACGTAAACCGGCATTAAACAGATAAAAGTTTACGTCAAATAAGTGTTATATAATTATTACGAAGATAATTTATAACTTTTCATATTTTATTTTTATACTTTACGTAAAACGCTTGCATTTCGTGTTATGAACTTTCATGCATGCATGTAAACTATACCACCTTTACCAATACCCTCAATATTTATACCTTATAAAAAATTAAACATTTCCCTCTCCCAATTCTACCTATTTGGACCAGCCCCGTGTATCACCACACGCAAAATAATACCAAGATTTCACTACATTAAATAATACTAACTAGTTAAAAGTATTTACCAACTTCTACTAGCTTTCTTACACAAACTCTTACATTAGCCAACCTCCCATCTTTTCCTTACCAAATGTCTTACAACCTCCCCCCCCCCCCTCTAA
>BQNB010013388.1:26850-77282 GCA_026074375.1 Tanacetum coccineum | reverse complement strand
AAACGAGGATAAATTTGTTTATTAATTTCAAGGAGATACTCAAACCCAATATGACTAAACATGGATCTAACGTAAACCATGTCATCGAAATCTGAGAAAACTACCCGACCCTCATGAATACAATGACTTTCAAGGTTCTTAAACATCTCTTTTAAAGGTGAGGTGTATTCATTTGAGATTTTAGGGATGCAACTTTTTGTGTTTTGATGATCTTCGGTAGTTTTACGAAGCATTGTTACCTAAAAGAAGAATAATTCCATGTTTTATTATTATGAACTCATAATGTTAACAAGAATTTGTGTCTAGTGTTTGTCTAATTGTAACAGATGTGGAGTTGCAGTTAACTCGACTCTAAAACAAAAACCTATGAGTTAACTCAAACGCTCCTTAATTCAATTTTTCTCATCCAAACATGTCAAAAAATACATATGAATTATGTATTTCGAATTTTGTTCATGAGATCATTATGCATGTATGCAAAAACGTTTTTAGAGTGTATTAACAATGTATTAAAACAATTTTATGGTGTTCCTAATGTGAGTGATTTTGAAAGAAAATTAGGGTTTTTGTGCGAATGAAAAACTTTAACAAACACACTCAATTATGCAAATTCTATGTCTACGAGAAGCATATTAGTTATACATTGTGTTATTATAGTCCTAATTGCACATAAACAAAACAAAAATGAAAATCCCTAATTTTTGATTTTGTGTTCATCATGAACCCTAGACACAAATTTGAAAGAAAATGGATGGATTGACTTACAATTTATGATGTTTATGATGTCAGAATTGATTGTTGATGTTGATTTGATCTTTAATTAGAGTTAATTAGTTCGATTTTGATTTTTGGTGGGTTATGTGTGTGTTTCGTTGTTGCAGGTTTTAGGAATAGGGGGTGTTTGTTTTTGTGTTTAACAAAATGGTGTGCAGACATTATGTCTCGACTGGTGGCGGTCCCATATCGATATGGGGGCTGCCTGATTTAATCAGAGGGCCGCCTCCAGTGGAGGTGTTTTGGACAAAAATTTTTTTGACAAACATTATATAGGAGGAGTGACGTTTTAATTTGCATTTCGCGAATTAAAAATACTTAAAGTACTTCGGATGAAGTAATTAAGTTGTCACGACACGAAGTGGAACACATACTACAATCGAGACTAGAAGAAAAGAAGAATGATTTATGGAATGTGTTCCACCATTCCTAAACCAAGACGTAGATAGTTAAACGATTCACGTTTAAGGGGTTTGGTGAGAATGTCGGAGATATTGTCGACGGACGACACTTTTTCGATTGAGATATGTCCTTTCTGGACATTATCACGAAGAAAGTGGTGACGAATTTCGATGTGTTTAGTTCGTGAGTGTTGCACCGGGTTTTTGCTAAGGTCAATCGCGCCTTTGTTGTCGCACATGATCGGGACGTCGTCGAGTCATATGTCGTAGTCGATGAGAGCTTGTTTCACCCATAGTTCTTGTTGACATGCCTTTTTCGCGCTTACATATTCGGCTTCGGTCGTGGATATAGCAAGAGCGGTTTGTTTCTTCGAGAACCAAGATGTTAAACAACATTTCACGAACGTACAAATACCGCTAGTGCTCTTTCGGTCCACATAATCTCCCGCATGATCAGAGTCGGCATATACTATGGTTTCTATGCCGGTCCCCTTAGGATACCATAATCCTAAGTGCGTAGTGCCTTTAATATATCAGAATATACGCTTAACCGCTTCAAGATGAGAGGTTTTGAGATCCTCTTGGAAGCGTGCACAAAGGCAGACACTAAACATGATATCAGGCCTACTTGCCGTTAGGTAGAGTAAACTACCTATCATGCCTCGATACTTGGTACTATCTACCGACTCACACTCTTCGTCTTTTGTGAGTTTAGTATCCAAGGACATAGGGGTTTTCATTGGTTTAGAATCTTCTAAGCCAAATTTCTTAAGCATTTCTTTAATATATTTAGATTGATTAAAGAAAATTCCATCTTCCATTTGTTTTATTTGTAATCCAAGGAAGAAGTTAAGTTCACCCATCATGCTCATCTCGAACTCGTCATGCATAATTTGGCAAATTCATCACACATGTCTTGACAAGTCGAACCGAATATAATGTCGTCGACATATATTTGAACGATGATGAGATTTGAACTTTTCTTCTTAGTAAAAAGTGTGTTATCTACCATTCTCATTTTGTACTCATGTTTAATAAGAAAAGCTTTTAATCTATCATACCAAGCTTTGTGTGCTTGTTTAAGACCATATAAAGCTTTCTTGAGTTGATAAACATGATCCGGTTTCTCAAAATTAATGAATCCTAGAGGTTGTGCCACATATACCTCCTCATTGATGAAACCGTTCAGGAATGCACTTTTTACGTCTATTTTGAATAGCTTAAAATCTAAGGCGCAAACATAAGCTAATAATATTCTAATAGACTCTAATCTAGCAACTAGGGCATAAGTTTCATCATAATCGATGCCCTGTTGTTGATTATAACCTTGGACGACTAACCTAGCCTTATTTTGAGAGACAACACCGTTCTCGTCTAATTTATTTCTAAATACCCACTTAGTTCCTATGATTTTTATATTCTTAGGTTATGGTACTAACTCCCAAACATCGTTTGCAACGAAATGATTTAATTCTTCTTGCATAGCGATTATCCAACTTTCATCCTTTAAGGCTTCATTCACATTCTTAGGTTCTATAGTTGATATAAAACAAAAGAAGTTACTTTGATTTTGGGCTTGTGACCTAAGAGTTCTTTGATTAAGGTTTCCTAAGACATTTTCTAATGGATGGTTCCTAGATTCCTTAATATTGACTACTTCGTCAATTTCAAAAGTTTCATCCTCAATGTGATTTTCTAGGTTTTTCTTTTCGGTAATCTTAATTTCTTCTCCTTCATCTAAGTAATCATCCACCAAGGGCGATGTCTTATAGGGTGGAGGAGTTTCATCGAATGTCACGTTGAGTGATTCTTTGATTTTCATGGTGTGTTTGTTTAGGATAATGTAGGCTTAACTATTTTAGGAGTAACCTAAAAAGATACCTTCGTATGACTTTGGGTCAAATTTTGTAAGGTAATATTTAGTGTTTAAAATGAAGTATTTACTTCCAAACACTCTAAAGTAATCAAGAGTAGGTTTTCTACATATCAAGAGTTCATAAGCTGTTTTACCTAAGATGGATCTAATTAGGATTCGGTTAAGGATGTATGTTGAAGTATCTATGGCGTTACACCAAAACTTTTATGGTAACGATTGTTCATTCAACATGGTTCTACTCATTTCTTGTAGTGTCCTATTTTTCTTTTCTACCACGCCATTTGATTGTGGAGTGCGTGGAGCTGAGAAGTTATGTGTAATACTGTTGGCATTACAAAACTCTCTAAATTGCACTTCATTATCAAATTCCCTACCGTGGTCCGTCTTAATTGACACTATTGAGCATCCTAATTGGTTTTGTATTTTTGTACTAAATATTTCAAATTGTTCAAAGGCTTGGTTCTTAGTCCTAAGGAATCTTGTCCATGTATACTTAAAATAGTCGTCTACTATTACTAAGGTGTAGAGGTTTCCTCTGTAACTCCGTACGGCGGATGGACCGAAGAGATCCATATGGAGAAGTTCTGAGCATCTAGTCGTTGAGACTACATTCTTAGCTTTGTGACTAGCGTGAGCTTGTTTTCTAATTTTACAAGCATCACAAAAGTGTTGATCAAACTTAAGCTTAGGTAAGTTTCTAACTAGTTCCTTAGAAGATAACGTTTGAATGAGTGAGAACATGACCTAATATCATATGCTACAACATGGAGTTTTCATCAATCGTTGCAAGACAAATTTTTTCTTTTGGGTTATTTCTTAATTTCATCACGTATAAGCCTTTTTTCCTAATACCTTTACCTATAACCTTACCGTCCTTAGTGATTTTACTATCATGTTCAGAGAAAGTCACTCTACACTTATTATCACATTTTTCCTACACTTAGCAAGTTAAATCTTAAGTTATCGACATGTTCTACATTATCTATATTGAGAGAGTCATTAGAAATCGTACCTTTTCCAATGATGTTACCGCGAAGATTACTACCAAAAATTACATTTCCTTCATTGTATGCCTTGTAGGTTAAGAAGAGCTTTCGGTTACCCGTCATGTGTTTAGAGCATCCGCTATCCTTTATCCACTCATCGGGTTCCAAGTCAACTCCAAGGCATATCTATTTATATAAGACAATAACTGTTGAGACTTGAAAGACTTCAAGGACACTTAAGGTTTCTACTGCACAGGTACATAATGGAAATTATACTAAGTAGTTAGAACTAGGTATATAAAGTTACCACTGCTTAGTTACTACTGTTTATATCAAAATTAGTACTGTTAGTATGAAGTTACTACTGCCAGTAGAAGTTAAGACTGCTCAGAGTTGAAGACAGAAAATATGCTAAGTTATTAATGCTGCTAGTACAAAAGTTACTACTGTTAGTGTAACTTAGTGCTGTTAGTATAACTTAGTACTGCTAGAGTAAAGTTACAACTGTTACATAAAGATTAGTAACTGCTGTTACTTCTACACTATGGCAGTTAGTGGCTGCTGGTTAATAAAGACACAAATATTGCTGATTACAACTGCTTGGAAGACTTACTACATATCAAAGGATAAAGAGAGAGTAAGAGATAAAGCGTGTGTGGAAAAAACAAGAGTACTTATGATGAGTAAGTATTAAATTATATTTGTAAAAGATATGTATAACTTATTTGAGTAGGAGATTGTGTGTAATTATAGAAATGATTATGATATGTTAGGAAGGTATTGTAAACATTGTAGGACTCCTTAGTGTTATAAAAGGAGGTCCTAGGGTATAGAAAAGTGGATCGGTTCTCATAGCAGTTTTCATAGAATCGATCTCAATGGTTGTAAAACCTATCACTAAGTTAGAGTGATCGGATAATAATTGAAGCGTGTGTGATATATCTTTATGTCAGTCCATATTTACTGTTGATTGAATTACTTCTTAGTGGTATAAGCTAGAATTCCGCTGCTTATATCATTTAAATCAGAAGTTTCATTCTAGTATTTTTAGGATTTATCCAAGGGTACAAAAGCCTTACAAGCGAAGGAGTTAAAGATCCTATTCATGGGATCCAACCATTGATCATGAGCTTGTTGTGAAGCTTTGAATAAGAAGAATCAAGCTCTTCTTCAAGATCTATTTTTTTAGTGACAAGATGGAGGTAGGAACCACCACAAACAATAATCTGACTGCAAGACTGCCTCTCCTCAACCCCAAGACTATGACTCTGGTCTATGATGATAGAACAATACTTCCTTGATGATTGACTTAACTCTATGGGAAAGTAATCAAGAATGGAAGCAAAGTGCTAAAAAGGACTGTTTTGAACAGTTGAACATGAATAGAACCAACCCTGCTGAAGAAAATATAGGATATAGAAGGAATGAAATAAAAAGTCAAGAGCAACCCTGTTGATGGCACTTCCAAACAAAGACCAACTGAAGTTCCACTCATATCAAGATGCAAAGTTGCTAATGGAGGCTATAGAGAAAAGGTATGGAGGGAACAAGGAATCTAAAAAGGTTCAGATGACACTTCTCAAACAACAATATGAGAACTTTGCTGCATTAAGTTCTGAATCAATAGATCAAACCTTTGATAGGTTACAAAAACTCATTGGTCAGTTGGAGATATAAGGAGAAGTGATCAATCAAGAAGATATAAACTTAAAGTTTCTGAGAAATCTTCCATCTGAATGGAAGTATCATGCTCTAATTTAGAGAAACAAGGCAGAGATTGAGACCATCAGCTTAGATGACTTGTATAATAATCTGAAGATATATGAACATGAATTAACAGGTTCATCAAGCACAAGTCAAAATAAATAGAATGTGGCCTTTGTCTCCAACAACACTAATAACACAAACATCACACTCAAGGCAGATGATTCTTCTCATGAATTTAGTACTACTCAAAGTACTACTCATACTCCATAATGGTGGTAACACTGTATGTCTAGATAATCTTTGTGATGATGTGATTTGTGCCTTCCTTGCAAGTCAACCCAAACTTCTTCCTCAACATCTCAAGAAGTCTGGAACCAACTTCATCCCTGATGATTTGGAAAAATGGATCATCAATGGAGATGCCATGCTGACAATCAGAGCAAGAAGGTTCATCAAAAGAACTAGGAAGAAGCTAGACATAAATGGTCAAAGAGTAGGTTTTGACAAGTCAAAAGTGGAATGCTTCAACTGTCATAAACATGGACACTTTGCCAGAGAATGTAGGTTTCCAAAAAATCAGGAGTTCAAAGGAAGAGAAAATAATACAAGAACTATTGCAGGGCGACTCCTACTCAGAATGCCTTGATAGCTCAGATGAATTAGAGGAGATGATGGAGCTACCAAGCTGAAGAAGAAAAAACTAACAAACCATGCATTGATGGCATGTTAATATCCTCTGGAATCTCTTCTATTTGCAGATTCTAGGTAGATTTCTTGTTCTATAAACATGTGTAAAAGCTTATGCATCTTTAAGAAACAATATTATAATTTTGTATTCCTAATTACAAAAAGTCTCAATTTAACTTATTATCTTATAAAGCAGGTTTAGAATCAGTAGAAGCTAGACTAGTTCACTATAAGAAAAATGAGACTGTGTTTGAAGAGAGCATAAATGTTTTAAAACTTGAAGTTAGACTAAGAGACAATGCCTTATATGAATACAAAATGAATTTGGAAAAAGCAGAAAAAGAAAGAGATCAGTTAAAACAAACATTAGAAAAGTTTCAAAATTCATCCAAGTCCTTAAATGATTTACTGGAAAGTCAAGTAATTGACAAGTTTAAAACATGACTAGGATATAATGCAGCTACTGCAGCTACTCCTGCAGTAGAAAGTTTTATAAATTTAACTGATAAGTCTGGATCAGATAAGGGATATCATTCAGTTCCCCCACCTCTAACGGGAAATTTCATACCTCGCAAACCTGATCTAACTTTTATAGATGAAATTGTAGAAAGTGAAAATTTAGATGTTACTACTGTTGCTACACCTAGAAATGTTAAGACAGTTGCAGATAAGGGTATTTCAAATACAGTTGAATCTAATGCTGTTAGGATGGACAACACTAGTGCACCAATCATTGAGAGATTAGGAATTCCTGATGTATAAAGTGAGATAGATTATACTATTGAACCTAGCATTGAAAAGATAAAATCCATTAAGACTGTTAGGGAAACAAATGCTGCTAAACAAAATCCTAGAGGGAACCAAAGAAATTGGAACAATCTTATGTCCCAAAGACTAGGAAATGATTTTAAAATGACAAATAAAGCTTGTTATACTTGTGGCAGTTTTGAGCATCTACATTATGTTTGTGATAAAAAGGTTGTAAGGCATGCCATGGAACACTCAATAGGGTGAAATCATCAAAAACTTTTCTAATAAAATATCTAACCCTCACCCCAAAAGAAGCTTTGTTCTACAAGCAGTCTTAACTAGGTCAGGGAAACTTAGTACTGCTAGTGCAGCAGTTAATACTGTTAGACCAGTTAATACTGCTAACACAAAAGCAGTTAATACTGCTAGACCAGTTAATACTGCTGCCTCAAAACAAACTGTGAATCATCCTAGACCTATAAATAATACTTTCAAAAGAGGATATTCACAAAGTTCAAGGCCTTTTAACAGATATTTTGCAAACAAGAATAGCATTACCAAAACAAATGTTAATACTGTCAGTGTAAAACATACTACTGCTAGGGATAGAGCAGTAGTAAGAAATAAGGGTAAAGGGGCTAATGCTGTTAAGGCCTCAGCATGCTGGGTTTGGAAAGCCAAAAACAGCAGTGCATCAACTACATTCAAGAAATTTTCTTACATTGATGCACGAGGCAGATCCAAGTCTATAATGGCTTGGATCCCCAAAAAGATCTAAATCTCTTATTTTATGTGCAGGACAACCCACAACAAAAGGAGTATAAGGAAAAAGCAGTTATTAACAGTGGTTGTTCCAGGCACATGATAGGAAACAAGTGCTATCTTGATGAATATGAAGATTATGATGGTGGTTTAGTTTAATTGGTGATGGTAAAGGCAGAATATCTAGTAAAGGTAAAATCAAAACAAGAACATTGGATTTTGAGGATGTGTACTTCTGTAAGGAGCTTAAGTATAATCTGTTCAGTGTGTCACAAATATCTGACAAAAAGAACAATGTTCTTTTTACTGACACTGAGTGTCTTGTCCTATCTTCTGACTTTAAGCTACTTGATGAAAGTCAAGTATTGTTGAAAGTTCTAAGAAAAGACAACATATATAGTGTTGACCTAAAGAGTGTTGTTCCCACTGGATATTTAACTTGTCTCATTGATAAGGCCACAATTGATGAATCCAATACATGGTATAGAAGGCTTGGGCACATTAATTTTAAAATAATGAATAAACTTGTGAAGGGAAACCTTGTCAAAGGTTTACCTTCAAAGATTTTTGAAAATGATCATTCTTATGTTGCTTGTCAGAAAGGAAAGCAACACAAAGCCTCCTATAAGACCAAGCTTTGGCAAACCCTTACATATGCTTCATATGGACTTGTTTGATCCTACAAATGTTAAGAGTTTAATGAAGAAGTCTTATTGCCTAGTAGTCACTGATGACTTTAGTAGATTTTCTTGGGTATTCTTTTTTGCCACTAAATATAAGACTAGTGGGATTCTAAAGACCTTCATATCATAAAGTAAAAGTTATCAGGAGTGACAATGGAACTGAGTTTAAGAATAGTATAATGAACCAGTTTTGTGAAATAAAGGAGATTAAGAGGGAATTTAGTGTGGCTAGGACTCCTCGGCAGAATGGGGTAGCTGAAAGGAAGAATAGAACACTGATAGAGGCTGCAAGAACAATGTAGTAGACTTTAAGTTGCCAACCACCTTTTGAGCAGAAGCAGTTAATACTGCTTGCTATGTTCTAAATAGGGTCTTAGTCATTAAGCCTCATAACAAGACACCTTATGAACTTATTCGTGGAAGACCTCCACTGATAGATTTCATGAAACCTTTTGGGTGTCCTGTTACCATCTTAAATACCAGGGATCATCTAGGCAAGTTTGAAGGTAAAGCTGATGAGGGATATTTTGTGGTTAGTAAAACTATGAGAGTTTTTAACAAGAGGACTAGGATTGTTGATGAGACCTTAAACATTATATTTCTTAAAAATTCACCTAATGTGAAAGGAAATGGACCTGACTGGCTTTTTGATGTTGATTCTTTGTCAATATCTATGAACTATGTGGCAGTTGTCGTAGGGAACAAAACTAATGGTATTGCAGGAACCAAAGATAACACTGTTTCAGGTCAAGCTCAAAAGGAAAAAGAACCTGAACAAGAATACCTCTTGATACCTATTTGCACAACTGATCCATCAATCTCTTAAGGTCCTAAAGATAGAGAAAGGGATACTGGAATCAAGCTTATAGAAGTAGATGAAAATGAAGCATCAGACACAAGTGGGAAGGATGATGAACCAACAAGAAGTGAGTCAGAAAGGCTAAATCAAAGGGAAATGCAGACTGAAAACACTAACAGTACTAATGGTATTAATACTGTTAGTACACATGTTAGTACTCCTAGACCAACAGTTGATACTGTTGTTCCATCACCACCAGTTAATACTGATAGACCTTCTGTTAATACTACCAATGCATTTAAAGAACATCTTTTTGAAAGATTCTCTCCTTTCAAAAATGCTTTTTCCCTTCCACCTGTCCCAAATATATCTTCAATGGATAATACTGGAATCTTTGGAAATGCTTATGATGATGAAGATGTGGAAGAAGAAGTTGATATAAACAATGTAAATTCATCTTATACAGCCCTGATACTTCTTTTACCAAATTTCACAAAGATCATCCAAAAGATCAAGTGATTGGAAGCTTAAAAACTCCTGTATAAACAAGACACATGACCAAGACAATTAAAGAACATGGTTTGATCTCCTCAGTTCACCAGCTTAGAAGAACAAATCACAAGGATTTTCAAAATTGTTTGTTTTCCTGTTTCTTATCTCAAAAGGAACCCAAAAAGTGCTCCAAGCCCTGGAAGATCCAAGATGGGTGGAAGCAATGCATAATGAGCTTCTACAATTTAAACTGCTAAATGTTTGGTCCTTAGTTGACTTACCAAGAGACAAGTGGGCAATTGGTACTAAATGGGTTTTTAAAAACAAGAAGGATGAAAGAGGCATAGTGGTAAAGAACAAAGCTAGACTGGTTGCTCAAGGTCATACTCAAGAGGAAGGTATAAATTATGATAAAGTCTTTGCACCTGTTGCAAGGATAGAAGCCATAAGATTATTTCTGGCATATGCTTCCTTCAAAGATTTTGTAGTCTACCAAATGGATGTAAAAAGTGCTTTCTTATATGGAAAGATAGAAGAGGATGTATATGTCTATCAACCTCCTAGATTTGAAGACCCACACTTTCCAAACAAAGTTTACAAAGTAGAAAAGGCACTCTATGGACTACATCAGGCCCCAAGAGCATGGTATGAGACATTGTCAACTTACTTGCTGAACAATGGTTTTCACAGGGGACAAATTGACAAAACTTTGTTCATTAGAAGACATAAAGATGATATCCTGCTAGTTCAGGTTTATGTTGATGATATCATCATTGGATCAACAAAGAAAAAAATGAGTACTGAATTTGAAAGTTTGATGTATGAAAATTTTCAAATGAGTTCTATAGGAGAACTTTCTTTCTTTTTGGGACTTCAAGTTAAACAGAAGAGTGATGGGATCTTTATCAGCCAAGATAAATATGTGGCTGAGATTTTGAAGAAGTTTGATTTTGCCTCAATAAAGACAGCAAGCACTCCAATGGAGACAAACAAGCCATTAACAAAGGATGAAGAAGCTGAGAATGTGGATGTACATTTATATAGATCAATGATTAGATCATTGATGTACTTGACAGCTTCTAGACTAGACATTATGTTTGATGTTTGTGCTTGTGCATGGTTCCAAGTTACTCCAAAGACCTCACACCTTCATGCTGTGAAAAGGATCTTTAGGTACTTAAAAGGGCAACCCAAATTGGGCCTTTGGTATCCTAGAGATTCACCGTTTGACTTGGAAGCTTATTTTGATAGTGACTATGCTGGAGCTAGTCTTGACAGGAAATCCACAACAGGAGGTTGTCAATTTCTTGGCAAGAGATTGATTTCATAACAATGTAAGAAGCAGACTATAGTAGCCCACTCAACAACTGAAGCAGCATATGTGGCTGCTATAATTTGTTATGGACAGGTGTTATGGATCCAAAATCAGATGCTTGACTATGGATACAATCTCATGAACACCAATATCTACATTGATAATGAAAGTATAATCTGCATTGTAAAGAATCCAATATCTCACTCCAAAACCAAGCACATTAAGATAAGGTACCATTTTATTAGAGATTCTTATGAGAAGAAGTTGATACAAGTGATCAATATTCACACAGACAAAAATGTTGCTGATCTTCTCACCAAAGCTTTTGATGTTAGCAGGTTTAACTTTTCAATTTCTAGCATTGGATTATTGAATCTCAGAGACTTATCAGTTGTTAATTTTTATTCATAGGTTATGCATAAATGTGGATCCTCATGAATTCTCACATGTCTATCTAGTCTTTTTTAGTGTGCTTGTGATGAATAGAGGCATATTCTTGTATAATTATTAAAGACAGAGTTAAAACTACTAAGGAATATATTAATACTGCTAAGTATAATTAGTACTGCTAGTTATACTTAAAACTGCATATTACAACTGTTAGTCATAATTCAAACTGCTAAACAAGAAAATACTTTGGAATGTGTATTTTTGGAATTGGACTAACATTTGCAGGGTGAGCACATTGAAAATATGGTATTGAATTAAGGGGAGGCCATCAATCACAAGTGTTTTATGAATCAAAACCCAGGCAATTCAAAAGAGGTCGGGATACCAAGATACCTCAGTCTAGTGGTCCCCCTAAGAAAGGTTGGTGATGAGGCTGTCCATAAGGAGTTGGGTGACAGAATGGAAAGGGCTGCCACTACTGCTTCTAGCTCTGAAGCAGAGCAGGACAGTGGTAACATAAATTAAGACCCAATCCATGGCAACACTTAATGAATTAACTCCTTAGGGAATTGATTCAGGTAGTGGTCCCAGGTGCCAAGAAACCATATTGGGGGATGTAGATGCTCAAACTAGGTTTGAGACTACATCTAATCAGTCCATTGATCCACCTCTCTCAAAAGTTAACACATTTAGAAGTGGGGAGGACAATATGAAAATTTTGGAATTGATGGATATTGTACACAACTGTCTGCATTGGTGAGCTCAAAAGAATAGAGAGATTTGTGTTTTAAAAACAGAAAGAGTGTTTTAGTGAGCCAAAAGAAATGAGAGATTAAGTGAGCTTAAAAATAGAAAGAGAGATGTGTGTACAAAAACAGAAAGAGTTATTAAGTGAGCAAAAAGAATTGAGAGATACTGTGAGCATAAAAACAGAAAGAGAGTTTGTGAGAATCAAATTTGATGATCAAAGTTATTTGTGTGATGAAATTGAAGTTAATGCTGGTAGTTCAAACTTACTGCTGTTAGTCTCAGGTTAATACTGGTAATACAACTTAATGCTGCAAAGCATCAAGTTTCTACTGCTGGTATACAATTAATGCTGTTAGGCTTAAATTAGTACTGCCAGTATTTATTTATGCTGCAAGGTTTAAGTTAATGTTGCTAGGCATCAATTACTGCTGCTAATTCAAGTTCTTGCTGCTGAGGGTGTTTTTCAATAAATACTTCGATTAAGGGTTTCACTTATCTCTTTATTCAATTTCATTCATTCAAACACCCTCTAAACATAAGCCCTAATTCAATTTCATCTTTGATGATCAAAATCTTTATAACGTCGAGCCCTAAGTTTGCTAAAACGCACAATGTGGTCGCGTTTCTGGAGAAACCTGCAGAAAGTGATGGGTTTGCGGAGATCATTGATTTTTTGAAAGCAAGTTCTGTTAGTTATGCATTAACAGTCAATCCAATCATCTATACCTCATGTATACAACAGTTTTGGGCTACCGCACAGGTCAAGATGAATGCTAACCAAATTCGTTATGCTTTAACTGTTAATCCTACTATCTATACATCTTGTACTAAACAGTTCTGGGCAACAGCACAGGTAAAGATGGTTAATGAAGAACGTCAGTTACAAGCCCTAGTTGATAAGAAGAAGGTGATCATCATAGAGACAAGTATTAGAAGCGATCTTAACTTAGAAGATGCAGGTGGTACTGATTGTTTGCCAACTGATACTATCTTTGAAGAACTGGCAAGGATGGGGTATGAAAACCTACTCAGAAACTCACATTCTATAAAGCTTTCTTTTCTCCACAATGGAAGTTTTTGATACATGCCATTACGCAATGCCTTAGTGCTAAGACCACTGCATGGAACGAATTCAGTAGCACTATGGCCTCTGCAATCATATGCTTGGCCACAAATCAAAAATTTAACCTATCCAAGTATATTTTTGATGCTATGGTAAAGCACTTAGAGGTAGGGGTTCAATTTATGATGTGTCTACGATTTGTACAAGTATTTATTAATCAATAGCTTGGTGATATGTCACATCACAAGAAGATTTATATTAACCCCTCACACACAAAGAAAATCTTTGCCAACATGAAGAGAGAAGGAAAAGATTTTTCTGGGAGAGTAACACCCCTATTTGCAACAATGATGGTTCAAGCTAATCAAGAAGAGGGTGTAGATTTAGACATTCCTACTGATTCTCAATAGACACCCATTACTACTCAACCATCTACATCTAAACCCTAGAAGAAACAGTCTAGAAAGAAGCAGAGAAAGGACATTAAGGTTTCTTAATTTAGTACTTCTACAGAACCTATGACTGAAAATAAGACAAATGAGGAGTCTGTGCCTGAACATTCCTATGATCTATCTTAAAGTGGTGAGGATAGAATGCAACTTCATGAATTAATGAACCTTTGTACCAAATTATCTGATAGAGTTCTTGCCTTAGAGACTACAAATACAACTAAATCTTTGGAGATAGCCAGTTTAAAAAGTAGGGTGAAGCAGCTTGAGAAGAAGGCCAGCAAGAGAACTCATAAGTTTAAAAGATTGTATAGGGTTGGTAGCACAAGGAGAGTAGAATCCTCAAATAATGAAGGTTTGGGTGCTCAGGAGGATGCATCCAAATAGGGGAGGAGTATTGAAGACATTGACAAGGATTCTAAAGTTTCTTTAGTTGATGAAACTCAAGGGAGGTCAGATGATACAGAAATGTTTGACACAGATGCTCTTATTGGTGATGAAGTTTTTGCTCAAAATGATATGACTAAAAAAGAGCATGATGTGATTCCTAAATAGGTTAGTGCTGCTGAAACACTTACTACTGCTGGTATTAAAATTCCAGTTAGTACTGCTTCTCCCTCTACTACTGCTGTGACACCACCTGTTATAACTAAAGTAGAGATTACCTTAGCTCAAACATTGGTTGAATTAAAGAGTGCAAAATCTAAGGTTGTGATACAAGAGCCAGTACATAGTACAGTCACAACAGTACCATCAACAATTCCCAAAGCTAAAGGCATTACATTTAGAGATGCTGGTGAAACCACAACAAGAACACCAACAATAGTATCTTCTTCAAGCATTAAGGATAAAGGGAAAGCAAAGATGATTGAACCTAAAGTTCCTTTGAATAAAAAGGATCAAATAATGCTTGATGAAGATCTTGCAAGAAGGCTAGATGCTAAAGAACAAGAAACAGCAAGGCTTGAAAGAGAGAATGTTAAATTACAAGAACAAGCCACTTTAGCAAAAATTGAAGAATAGGACAATGTGCAAGCTATGATGGATGCTGACTATGAGCTGTGTAAAAGATTACAAGAGCAAGAGCAAGGTGAATTAACTATTGAAGAAAAGTCAAAATTGTTTATGGAACTAATGAATGAAAGGAAGAGACAGTTTGCTAAGGTAAGAGCAGAAGAAAAGAGAAGAAAGCCACTAACAAAAGGACAGAGAAGGAATCAAATGTGCACTTATTTGAAGAATATGGGAGGATTTACTCATAACTAGTTGAAGAATAAGAGTTATGAAGCAACAATAAGAATCCTCAAAGAAACAAAAAATGGAGGAAAGACAAAGATCTGATGAAGTTTGAAGAATCAGTGAAGATGATGAAGTGGAAGTATTGAAAGCAGTTGGTAATAATTAAAAAGGATGAAGAAATAGCAATTGATGCTATACCACTTGCTACCAAACTACCAGTGATTGTTGATTACAAGCTTCATAAAGAAGGTATGCTGGTACATTATCAGTTGATAAGAGCAGATGGAAGCTCCAAGAGATACTCTTCAATGATAAGGATGCTATAAGGAATATACAAAGATGTTCTTTGGAGGATAGTAAAGGCAAAGCATAATGATACAAGGCCTGAAGATGAATTTAAAAGAGTGTTATGGGGAGATTTTAAAGTTGTGTTTGAACCAGACATAATAAGTGATGTATGGAGAATGTTACATGGATACAGGGTGACTATTTGGAAGTTGATTGATTCATCTGGAGTTCACTTTGTAAGGTTTGATAATATTCACATCTTTATGTTGGTTGAAAGAAGATACCCCCTCACACCAATAACTATCACCAATATGCTAATCAAGAAACTTGAAACTGATCATCAAAATGAAATGTGCTATCAGTTGTTAAAGTCATATGGAAAACATAAAAAAGGAAAATGAAAGGTTTGAATGCATCCCTCCTGAGTATGATGAAGAATTTGTAATAAAGAAACTTAAAGATTCAGAAGCTGAACATCAAGTTTAGGGGAGGATTGTTGAGACTTGAAAGACTTCAAGGACATTTAAGGATTCTACGACACAGGTACATAATGGAATTTATACTAAGTAGTTAGTACTGGTAGTATAAAGTTACCACTGCTAGTTACTATTGGTTATAAAAAATAATTTAATACTGTTTAGTATGACTTACTACTGCCAGTAGAAGTTAAGACTGCTCAGAGTTAAAGACTGAATATATGCTAAGTTATTAATGCTGCTAATACAAAAATTACTACTATTAGTGTAACTTTGTACTGTTAGTATAACTTAGTACTGCTAGAGTAAAGTTACAACTGTTAGCATAAAGATTAGTATTGCTGGTACTTACTACTGCTTATGCTCAGTTTGTGCTGTTGGTTATAAAGATACAACTGTTGCTGACTTATAACTGCTTGAAGACTTACTACTGTCAAGGGGATAAAGCCAGAGTAAAAAGATAAAGCGTGTGTGGAAAAACAAGAATACTTATGAAGATAAGTATTAAGGTTATTTTTGTAAAAGATATGATTGTTTGTAATTATAGAAATGATTATGATACGTTAAGAAGATATTGTAAACCGTGTAGGACTCCTTGGTGTATAAAAGGAGGTCCTAGGGTATAGAAAAAACACATCAGATTTCTCATAGCAGGTTTCATAGAATACTATAGAGTCTCAAGTTTTGTAAACCCTAACACTAATTCACGTGTTCGTTTAAATATAATTGAGCTGAAGGTTTTTGTCACTGTTTCCACATTTTTGTATTATTCTTCTAATAAACAATCCTAGATTTCGCATAGTATTTGATATCATCAAAGTTTTTGTTCATAGTAATATTTGGATTATCCAAAGTTTCTAACCCTTTACATCAAGCAAGGAGGACAAAATCGGTTTTAAAAGGACCAATAAAGTGGTATCATGAAGCCAGGTTGAAGCTTTTGATACGAAGAATCGTACCTCTTTCTTCAATATCTATTTTTTGTGACAAGATAGAGGTAGGAACCACCACAAACAATAATCTAACTGCAAGACTGCCTATTCTTAACCCAAAAGACTATGACCTCTGGCTTATTGAGCTAGAACAATTACTTCCATACTGGCTAACTCTCTAGGTGAGTAATCAAGAATGGAAACAAACTGTTTAAAAAAGATGGTTGGAACAGGTGAACCATGGTATGAACCAACCTTTGATAAGAAAAACAGAGAGAAGAATGAAATGAAAAGCAAGAGCAACCCTGTTGATGGCACTTCCAAACAAAGACCAACTAAAGTTCCACTCATATCAAGATGCAAAGTTGCTAATGGAGGCTATAGAGAAAAGGTATGGAGGGAACAAGGAGTCAAAAAGGTTTTAGGAGACACTTCGCAAACACCAAAAAAACAATATGAGAACTTTCCTGCATTAAGTTCTGAATCACTAGATCAAACCTTTGATAGGATACAAAAACTTATTAGACAGTTGGAGATCCAAGGAGAAGTGATCAATCAAGAAGATATGAGAACTAAAGTTAGAAGAGTAGTCTTCCATCTAATGACAGTGATGCACTCCTAATTGGAGAAACAAGGCAGAGATTAAAACCATCAGCTTAGATGACTTGTATAATAATATGAAGATATATGAACCTGAATTAACAGGTTCATCAAGCACAAGTTAAAATACACAGAATGTGGCCTTTATCTCCAACAACACTAATAACATAAACACACACACAAGAAGTTATTCTTCTCATGAAATTATACTAAAACTCATACTCATCATAATAGCCGTAACTCTGTATGTCTGGATAATCTTTGTGATGCTGTGATTTGTGCTTTACTTGCAAGTCAACCCAACTCTCCTCAACTCTCTCAAGAAGATCTGGAACAACTTCAAGCTGATGATTTGGAGAAATGGATCTCAATAGAGATGGCCATCTGACAATCAGAAGCAAAAGATTTATCTAAATAACTGGGAAGAAGCTGACATAGATGTCAAAGAGTTGGTTTTGACAATCAAAAGTGAAGGCTTCAACTGCATAAACAAAGCACTTTGCTAGAGAAAGTAGGTTTCTAAAAGAAATTAGGAGTTTAAAGTAAACAGAAAATAATACAAGAACTATTACAGTGGAGACTCCTACTCAGAATACCTTGATAGCTCAAGATGGAATTGGAGGATATGATTAGAGCTACCAAGATGAAGAAGAACAACCAACAAACCATGCATTGATGGCATTTACATCCTCTGGAAGCTCTTTTAGTTCAGAATCTGAGGTAGATTCTTGTTCTAAAACATGTGTAAAAGCTTATGCTTCTCTTAAAGAACAATATGATAATTTATCTTTTGATAACAAAAAGTTTTAATTTAACTTAATCTCTTATAAATCAGGTTTAGAATCAGTAGAAGCTAGACTAGTTCATTATAAGAAAAACGAGGCCGTGTTAGAAGTTAACATAAATGTCTAAAAACTTGAGGTTAGATTAAGAGATAATGCCTTAGATATATATAAACAAAATTTGGAAAAAGCTAAAGCAGAAAGAGATCAGTTAAAAGAAACAATGGAAAAGTTTCAAAATTCATCTAAGTCTTTAAATGAACTACTAGAATGTCAAGTAATTGACAAGTTTAAAAAAAAGACTAGGATATAATAGAGCTACTGCAGCTTCTCCTGCAGTAGAAGATTTTGTCAATTTAACTGATAAGTTTGAAGCAGATAAGGCATATCATGCTGGGAAATCCCCTCTAATAGGAAATTTACATACCTCGCAAACCGTGATCTTAACTTTTATAGATAAATTGTGAAGTGAAATTTTGATGTTTCTACTGTTGTTACACCCCTCCTAATGGTAAGATAGTATTGAAATAAAGAATTTCAAATACAGTTGAATCTAATGATGTTAGGATGGACAACACTAGTGCACCAATCATTGAGGATTGGAACTCTGATGATGAAAGTGAGATAGATTATACTATTGAACCTAGCATTGAAAAGATAAAATATGTTAAGACTGTTAGGGAAACAGATGCTCCTAAACAAAATCCTAGATGGAACCAAAGAAATTGGAACAATATTATGTCCCAAAGACTAGGAAGTGAGTTTAAAATGACAAATAAAGCTTGTTATACTTGTGGCAGTTTTGAGCATCTACATTATGTTTGTGATAAAAAGGTTGCAAGGCATGAATGAAACAACTCAAGAAGGGTGAATCACAAAAACTTTTCAAATAAAATGACTCACCCTCACCCCAACAGAAGCTTTGTTCCACAAGCAGTCTTAACTAGGTCAGTGAAACTTAGTACTGTTAATGCAATAGTTAATACTGTTAGATCAGTTAATACCTGATAACACAAAAGCAATATACTGCTAGACATTAATACGGCTGGCATCCAAAACAAACTGTGAATCATCCTAGACCTTTAAATAATACTTTCAAAATAGGATATTCACAAATTTCAAGGCCTTTTAACAGATATTTTGCAAACAAAAATAGTATTACCAAATCAAATTTTAATACTGTTAGTGTAAAACATACTACTGCTAGAGATAGAGCAATAGTAAGAAATAAGGGTAAAAGGGCTAATGCTATTAAGGCCTCAGCATGCTGGGTTTAGAAAGACAAAAACAGCAGTGCATCAACCACATTTAAAGAAATATTCTTACATTGACTGCATGAGCAGATACCAAGTCTCTAAATGGCTTGGATCCCGATAAGGTCACTAAATCACTTTATTTTATGGCAGGGATAACCCTTAACAAAAGGATAAAGAAAAAGCAGTTATTGACAGTGGTTTTCTAGGCACTGATAGGAAACAAGGGCTATTTTAGATGAAATGCAGATTATGAGTGTTCAGTTTCCTTTGGTATGGTAAAGGACAAGAATATCTGGTAAAGTAAAAATCAAAACAGAACACTAGATTTTGAGGATGTTACTTCTGTAAGGACTTAGTATAATACGTTCAGTTGTGTCCACAAATATTGTGACCAAAAGAACAATGTTTCTTTTTTACAGAATCGGATTGTCTTGTCCGTAAATCTTCTGACTTAAGCTTCTTGATGAAAGTCAATAATTGCTTAGTAAAGTTTTCAAGAAAAGACGATACAAATTACAGTGTTACCTAAAGAGGTTTGTTCCTACGGAGATTTAACATGTCTCATTGCAAAGGCCACAATTGAATGTATCCAATACATGGCATAAGAGGCTTGGCACATAAATTTAAAACAATGAATAAACCTATGAAGGGAAACATTGTCAAAGGTTTACCTTTAAAGATTTTTAAAAATGATCATTCTTGTGTTGCTTGTCAGAAAGGAAAGCAACACAAAGCCTCCTATAAAACCAAGCTTGTTAATTCAATCAACAAACCCTTACATATGCTTCATATGGACTTGTTTGGTCTTACAAATGTTAAGAGTTTAATGAAGAAGTCTTATTCCTAGTAGTCCACTGATGACTTAGTAGATTTTCTTTCTTATATCTTTTTGCCCACTAAAGATGAGACTTATGGATTCTAAAGACCTTCATAATTAAATAGAAAATCAACTAATCATAAAGTAAAAGTTATCAGGAGTGACAATGGAACAGAGTTTAAGAATAGTATAATGAACCCAGTTTTGTTGAAAATAAAGGGGAATTAAGAGGGATTCAGTGTGGCTAGGAACTACCTCAACCAGAAAGGGTAGCTGTCAGGAAGAATAGAAACGATAAACGGCTGCAAGTAACAATGTTAGTAGACTCTAATTACCAAACCACCTTTTGGCAGAAGGCAGTTAATACTCTTGCTATGTGCTAAAATAGGGCTCTATAGTCATGAAGCCTCTGTAACAAACACGTTATGACTTTTCCGGAAGACCCCCACTGATAATTTTATAGAAACTTTTAGGTGTCTTTACCATCTAAATACCAGGGGATCTCTAGCAAGTGTGAAGGTAAACTGATGAGAGGGATATTTGTTAGGTATACAATGGTTATAAAGCTATGAGAGTTTTTTAACACGAGGACAGGAATATTGAAGAGACCTTAAACATTAGATTTTCTTAGAAAAACTTACCTAATGATGGAAAAAGACTGACCAACTTGGCTTTTTGATATTGATTCTTTGTCAATATCTATGAACTATGTTCCAGTTGTTGCAAGGAACAAAACTAATGGTATTGCAGGAACCAAAGATAACACAGTTGCAGGTCAAGCTCAAAAGGAAAAAGAACCTGAACAAGAATATATCCTGATACCTATTTGCACAACTGATCCATCAATCTCTCAAGGTCCTAAAGATAGAGAAAGGGATACTGTAATCATGCCTACAGAAGTAGATGAAAATGAAGCAACAGACACAAGTGGGAAGGATGATGTAGCAACAAGAAGTGAGTCAGAAAGCCTAAATCAAATGGAAATGCAGACTGAAAACACTAACTATACTAATAGTATTAATACTGTTAGTACACCTGTTAATACTGCTAGACCAACAGTTGATACTGCTTGTTTCATCACCACCAGTTAATACTGCTAGACCTTCTATTGATACTGCCAATGCATTTGAAGAACATCTTTTTGAAAGATTCTCTCCTTTCAAAAATGCTTTTTCCCTTCCACCTGTCCCAAATATATCTTCAATGGATAATACTGGAATCTTTGGAAATGCTTATGATGATGAAGATGTGGAAGAAGAAGTTGATATAAACAATGTAAATTCCATCTATAAAAGTCCCCTAGATACTACTTTCACCCATTTTCACAAAGATCATCCTAAAGTCAAGTATGATTGAAGCTTAAAAACATACTGTACAAAACAAGACAAATGACCAAAAAACTGAGAACAGGGTTTGATCGCCTCAGTCCTCAGTTCACTAGCTTAGAAGAACAAACTACAAGGATTTTCAAAATTGTTTGTTTGCCTGTTTCTTATCTAAAAAAGAACCCAAAAAGGTGCTCCAAGCCCTGGAAGATCTAAATTGGGTGGAAGTAATGCAGAATGAGCTTCTATAATTTAAACTGCTAAATGTTTGGACCTTAGTTGACTTACCAAGAGACAAGTAGGCAATTGGTACTAAATGGGCTTTCAAAAACAAGAAGGATGAAAGAGGCAATGTAAAGAACAAAGCTAGACTCGTTGCTCAGGGTCATACTTAAGAGGAAGGTATAGACTATAATGAAGTCTTTGCACATGTTGCAAGGATAGAAGATATAAGATTATTTCTGGCATATCCTTCCTTCAAAGATTTTGTAGTCTACCAAATAGATGTAAAAAGTGCTTTCTTATATGGAAAGATAGAAGAGGAGGTATATGTCTGTCAACCTCCTGGATTTGAAGACCCACACTTTCCAAACAAGGTTTACAAAGTAGAAAAGGTACTTTATGGACTACATCAGGCCCCAAGAGCATAGTATGAGACATTGTCAACTTACTTGCTAAACAATGGTTTTCACAGGGGAAAAATTAACAAAACTTTGTTCATTAGAAGACATAAAGATGATATCCTGCTAGTTCAGGTTTATGTTGATGATATCATCTATGGGAGTCAACCAAAGAAAAGAAATGATATGAATTTGAAAAGTTGATGCATTCAAATTTAAATAATTCCTATGGGAGAACTTTCTTTCTTGAGACTTCAGTGAAACAGAAAGAGATGGAATCTATACAGCCAAGATAAATATGTGGCTGAGATTTTGAAGAAGTTTGATTTTGCCTCAATAAAGACAACAAGCACTCCAATGGAGACAAACAAGCAATTAACAAAGGATGAAGAAGCTGAGAATGTAGATGTACATTTATATAGATCAATGATTGGATCATTCATGTACTTGACAACTTTTAGAACAGACATTATGTTTGTTGTTTGTGCTTGTGCATGGTCCCGAGTTACTCCAAAGACCTCACACCTTCATGTTGTGAAAATGATCTTTAGGTACTTAAAAGGGAAACCAAATTGGGCCTTTGGTATCCTAGAGATTCACCTTTTGACTTGGAAGCCTTTTCTGATAGTGACTATGCTGGAGCTAGTCTTGACAGGAAATCCACAACAGGAGGTTGTCAATTTCTTGGCAAGAGATTGATTTCATGGCAATGTAAGAAGCAGACTATAGTAGCCAACTCAACAACTGAAGCAGAATATGTGGCTACTGCAAACTGCTGTGGACAGGTGTTATGGATCCAAAATCAGATGCTTGACTATGGATACAATCTCATGAACACCAACATCTACATTGATAATGAAAGTACAATCTGTATTGTAAAGAATCCAGTATCTCACTCCAAAACCAAGCACATTGAGATAAGGTACCATTTTATCAGAGATTCTTATGAGAAGAAGTTGATACAAGTGATCAAGATTCACACAGACAAAAATGTTGCTGATCTTCTCACCAAAGCTTTTGATGTTAGCAGGTTTAACTTTCTAATTGCTAGCATTGGTTTATTGAATCTCTGAGACTTATCAGTTGTTAATTTTTATTCATGGGTTATGCATAAATATGGATCCTCATGAATTCTCACATGTCTATCTAGTCTTTTCTAGTGTGCTTGTGATGAATAGAGGCATGTTCTTGTATAATTATTGAAGACAGAGTTAAAACTGCTAAGGAAAATGTTAATACTGCTAAGTATAATTAGTACTGCTAGTTATACTTACAACTGCATATTACAACTGTTAGTCATAATTAAAACTGCTAAACAAGAAAATACTTTGGAATGTGTATTTTTGGAATTGGACTAACATTTGCAGGATGAGCACATTGAAAATATGGTATTGCATTAAGGGGAGGCTTCCAATTGTCTATAAGTGATGAAAAGAAGATGTGACATCAATCACAAGTGGGTAATGAATCAAACCCAAGGCAATTCAAAAGAGGTCGGGACACCAAGATACCTCAGTCTAGTGGTCCCCCTAAGAAAGGTTGGTGATGAGGCTGTCCATAAGGAGTTGGGTGACAGAATGGAAAGGGCTGCCACTACTGCTTCTAGCTCTGAAGCAGAGCAGGACAGTGGTAACATAAATTAAGACCCAATCCATGGCAACACTTAATGAATTAACTCCTTAGGGAATTGATTCAGGTAGTGGTCCCAGGTGCCAAGATACCATATTGGGGGATGTAGATGCTCAAACTAGGTTTGAGACTACATCTGAACAGTCCAATGATCCACCTCTCTCAAAAGTTAACACATTTAGAAGTGGGGAGGACAATATGAAAATTTTGGAATTGATGGATATTGTACACAACTGTCTGCATTGGTGAGCTCAAAAGAATAGAGAGATTTGTGTTTTAAAAACAGAAAGAGTGTTTTAGTGAGCCAAAAGAAATGAGAGATTAAGTGAGCTTAAAAATAGAAAGAGAGATGTGTGTACAAAAACAGAAAGAGTTATTAAGTGAGCAAAAAGAATTGAGAGATACTGTGAGCATAAAAACAGAAAGAGAGTTTGTGAGAATCAAATTTGATGATCAAAGTTATTTGTGTGATGAAATTGAAGTTAATGCTGGTAGTTCAAACTTACTGCTGTTAGTCTCAGGTTAATACTGGTAATACAACTTAATGCTGCAAAGCATCAAGTTTCTACTGCTGGTATACAATTAATGCTGTTAGGCTTAAATTAGTACTGCCAGTATTTGTTTATGCTGCAAGGTTTAAGTTAATGCTGCTAGGCATCAATTACTGCTGCTAGTTCAAGTTCCTGCTGCTGAGGGTGTTTTTCTATAAATACTTCGATTAAGGGTTTCACTTATTTCTTTATTCGATTTCATTCATTCAAACACTCTCTAAACATAAGCCCTAATTCAATTTCATCTTTGATCATCAAAATCTTTATAATGTCGAGCCCTAAGTTTGCTGAAACGCACAATGTGGTCGCGTTTTTGGAGAAACCTGCAGAAAGTGATGGGTTTGCGGAGATCATTGATTTTCTGAAAGCAAGTTCTGTTAGTTATGCATTAACAGTCAATCCAATCATCTACACCTCATGTATACAACAGTTTTGGGCTACCGCACAGGTCAAGACAGTTAATGAAGTGCGTCAGTTACAAGCCCTAATTGACAAAAAGAAGGTAATCATCACGGAGGCACGCATTAGGAATGATCTTTACTTAGATGATGCAGAGGGTACTGGGTGTCTGCCAAACACTACAATTTTTGAAGAGCTGGCCAAAATGGGGTATGAAAAGCTTTCTCAAAAACTTACTTTTTATAAAGCATTCTTTTCTCCGCAATGGAAGTTTATGATTCATACCATTACTCAAAGCCTTAGTGCAAAGACCACAACCTGGAATGAATTCAATAGCACAATGGCTTCCTTGATCATATGCTTAGCAACAAATAGAAAATTTAACATGTCTAAGTACGTCTTTGATGCTTTGGTTAAACACTTAGATGGAGGGGTTAAATTCCTACTGTATCCTCGCTTTCTACAAGTTTTTCTTAACTAACAACTTAGAGACATGACACATCACAAAAAGACTTTTGTTAATCCCTACCATACAAAGAAAATATTTGCTAATATGAAGAGAGAGGGTAAGGATTTCTCTGGGAGAGTTACATCTTTGTTTGATAATATGCTGGTTCAAGCTACTGAAGAAGTAGGTGAGGATTCAGTTCCTCTAACTGATTCCACTCAGATACCCACTATTGATCAACCATCTACATCTTTTTAACCCAAGAAGAAACAAAAGTCTAGGAGAAAACAAAGGAAGGAGGCAGAGACTGTTCATGCTGAGACAGAGGAAGAGGAACATCTTAATACACCTTACAATGATCTACTACCTAGTGGTGAGGATAGTATGCAACTCAATGAATTGATGGCTTTATGTACCCAATTGCAAAAACAGGTTCTTGACTTAGAGAAGGTTAAATCTGATCAGGCAGTTGAAATTGCTAGTTTTAAGAAAAGGGTCAGTATGCTTGAAAAGAGGAGACAATTAAGGACCACATGACTTTAAAGATTTAAGAAACTTGGTACAGCCAGAAGAGTTAAATCCTCTAATGCTGTTTTTTGGTGATCAAGAGGATGCATCCAAACAGGGGAGGAGTATTGAGGATATTGATGCAGATGCTGAGGTCACTCTAGTGAATGAACAACAGAATGAAGACCTAATGTTTGATATTGGAGTATTGGATGACGATGAAGTGTTTATGGATGTTGATTCTAGTGAGAAGAATGAGCAGAGTACAAAGATTGATGATAGTACTGTTGGTGAAGCAGTTACTACTGCTAGTGTTAAAGATAGTGCTGCTCCTACAATTTAAGTTTCTACTTCTGATATAGGAGAAGTTACTGCTGCTAAGATTGATGAACTAACTTTGGCTCAGACACTTATTGAAATCAAAGCAACTAAGCCTAAAGTTGTTACTACTACTGCTACAACAACTACAAGACCCAAGGGTAAAGGGGTAGTAGTACGGGAGCCAAGTGAGTTCAGAGTTCCACAAGAGTCACAACCTTCAGTTACTAAAGACAAAGGAAAAGGTATTATGGTTGAACCTGAAGTTCCTTTAAAAAGAAAAGATCAAATTGCTCTTGATGAACAAATTGCAAGAGATGTTCAAGCTAAGTTGGATGCTGAATTAGAAGAAGAACAGAAGCTAGCAAGGAAACAAGAAGAAGAAGCTAACATAGCCTTGATTGAGTCATGGGAGAATACACGAGCTATGATGGAAGCTGATAGATTGCTGGCTGAAAGACTTTAATCAAAAGAAAGAGAGGAGTTGACAAATTAGGGAAAAGGAAAATTATTTATGGAACTGATTGAGAAGAGAAGAAAACATTTTGCTGCACTTAGAGCAAAGAAAAGAGAAACAGACCTTCTACCAAGGCACAAAAGAGAACTCAAATGTCTACTTATCTTAAGCACATGGGTGAATTCACATACAAACAGCTGAAGGGAAAGAATTTTGATGAAATTCAAAAGTTGTTTGACAAGGAAATGAAGAGAGTCAATACCTTTGTGGCTATGGGTTCTGAGGAACAGGAAAGCAATTGAAAAGACGACAGAAGAGTAGTGAGGACGTGGAGACAGCTCTAGAGTGGCAGCAAAAGAAGATGCTTGGAAGAAAAAGAGGAGGACAACAGCAACAAGAAGAATCCTCAAAGAAACAAAAAATGGAGGAAGAAAGTGTCTGATGAAGATGAACGAAGTCAGTGTGAAGGTGATGATAGGAGAGTTATGTGAAGCATTTGGTAATTAAAAAGATGAAGAAATAGCAAGGATGCTAAATTACTCATTGCTACCGAAACTATCAGTGATTGTTGATTACAAGCTTTATAAAGAAGGTATGCTGGTACATTATTAGTTGAAAAGAGCCAGATGGAAGCTCCAAAAGATTACTCGTTCTCAATGATTAAGGCATGCTACAAGGGAATAGATAGAGAAAGACTTGAAGATCTTTGGCGGATAGTAAGGCAAAGCATAATGATACAAGGCCTGAAGATGAATTTGAAAGAGTGTTATGGGGAGATTTGAAAGTTATGTTTGAACCAGACACAACAAGTGATGTATGGAGAATGTTACAAGGATACAGGGTGACTATTTGGAAGTTGATTGATTCATCTGGAGTTCACTTTGTAAGGTTTGATAATCTTCACATCTTTATGTTGGTTGAAAGAAGATACCCCCTCACACCAATAAACTTTCACCAATATTGCTAACCAAGAACTCTCAAACTGGTCATCAAAATTGAATGTGCTATCAGGTTGTTAAAGCTTATGGTAAAACAGCTAAAAAGGAAAAAATGAAAGGTTTGAATGCATCCCTCTTGAGTATGATGAAGAATTTATGATAAAGAAACTTGAAGATTCAGAAGCTGAACATCAAGTTTAGGGGAGGATTGTTGAGACTTGAAAGACTTCAAGGACACTTAAGGATTCTACTACACAGGTACATAATGGAATTTATACTAAGTAGTTAGTACTGGTAGTATAAAGTTACCACTGCTAGTTACTACTGTTAGTATAATATTAGTACTGTTAGTATGAAGTTCTCTTGCCAGTAAAGTTAGACTGTCAAGAGTTGAAGACTGAATATATGCTAAGTTATTCATGTGCTAGTCAGAAAGTTACTACTGTTAGGGTAATTGAGTGCACTGTTAGTATAACTGAGTACTGCTAGAGTTCAAGTTACAAATGTTAAGCATAAAGATTAGTCACTGCTGGTACTTACATATTGGCTTATGCTCAGTTTGTGCTGCTGGTTTATAAAGATCAACTGGTTGTGACTTACAGACTGCGCTTGAAGAATTGTGCTACTGTTCAAGAGGATAAAGACCAGAGTAAAAATAATACAATCGATTGTGTGGAAAAACAAGAATACTTATGAAGATAAGTAGTTAAAAGTATTTTTGTAAAAGATGTGCATTGTCTGTAAATTATGAATGGATTATTGTATGTTAAGGTAGGTATTGTAAAACACGTTGTAGGACTCCTTGGTGTATAAAAGGAGGTCATATGGTATAGAAAAACACATCAGTTCTCATAGCAGTTTTCATAGAATTCTTAGAGTCTCAAGGTTTTGTTTGAAACCCCGTAACTCTAATTTTAGAGTGTTCGTTAATATAGAGTTGAGGTGAGGTTTTGTTACTGTTTCATTCATTGTATTCTTTTCTTAATAATCAATACTAGATTCCGTTTATAGTCTATAGTATTTAATATTCAATCAAGTTTCTGTTCATAGTAGTTTTGGATTTAGCCAAAGTTGGTAACCAGTTTATCATAGTAAGTCGATGTGGATAAATTCAAGAGGTGATGTGTTTTTAGAGATTTGATCAGCACAAATTCTCTACACCGTTCTTCAATCTACAATAGTGCAAGATTAAGTAACAAATTTAGGGGATTTTACTTCAGTTTCAAGTTTGGTATATCAGGTTTACTTCATCAGTAATCATTACATAGAGCCTACAGAATTAAAGATTCAAGAAATGGTTAATATATGGGTTTCAGGGGAAGCTTAATGTTAAAATGTTTAACCATTTATATGCTACATCGAGGTGAAGGTTTTTACTAATACTAGCCTTTGTTACTACTGCTAGTGTAAGTTTCTACTGCTCAAGTTCATTTTTCTTAAGGTGCGTAATGGAGGGCAATTTGGGTCATTGGAATACTGGGATTAGAAGTGTAATATTGGTTTGTAGTTGTGAAGATCAAAGTTGCATACTTTAGTCTCCTATTTGATATTGACAAAAAAGAGAAGAAGATTTGATGATTTGCAACTTATAGATCCTTGGTAGCTTAAGGGGAAGTTTTCATTCATATATCAACTTTAGGGGAAGTTCGTGCTTATTTAGTTTTGTTATTATCAACTAGGGGAAGATTGTTGGGAATTATATTTGAGTTGATAAGACAAAACAAGAATAAAACAAGATGGAAACAAGAAGGACCAAAGTTGTTATTATAGGATTCTACAAGATGTAGGAGATAATAAAGATTGGGTCAAAAAGAAGATAAAGATGAATATTAATGAGAAGATAAAGATGAATAATTAATTGATTCTCTCATTAATATTTTTATTAGTTTCCATGTAAGCCTTGACTCCTTATGCTATAAAAGAAGGTCCAGGCATATTGTTTTAAGCATCCAGAAAAGTGTGTGTTCATCATATGAGAGTCGACTAGATACAAAAGTGTGTGTGTACACGTTTGTATAGTTAGTAGTAGACGTCTATCTAGAGTTTAGCCTCAAGGTAATCAAGGTTTTCCTTGATCCCTGTTACAGTTCATTGATGTAACCGTATTATCTTGATCAAATAATATTGGGGTTGTAATGAATGTTTGGTAAAAACCTTGTTCATAACATTGTTTTTTATGTTTTAATTCTGCTGTACAAAATATGTTATCAATGTTATTATCCTAGATAAAGTTCTAAACAAACTGAGCTTTCAATGATCATTATGGTTTCCACAACTTTAAACCTGTCTTGAATGCTGAGGATACTGAAGGAGTGTTTGGCATTGATGATCATGAGGTATACTCTGCAAAATGATGAAGGGATTAAGGGGAATAATGTTAGTCATAAAAGTCCTCTGCAAAATGATGAAGGGATTAAATTGCCTAATCAAAAAAGTTTCTCTTATGCTTTAATTGTTAAGAGTAGGGGTGAGCATACCGGACCGTCGACCGAACCGGACCGGACCGAACCGGAAGACCGGACCGAACCGGACCGACCAGACCAAACCGAAGGTATTTTGGTCCGATCTGAGGTCCGGTATTTTGGACCAATTTGGTCCTCGGTCCGGTCCGGTCTGACCAAAAACCCGATGATAATGCCGTGTAGGACCTGACTGGACCGAAGACCGACCCAGACCGGACTGTACTCACCCCTAGTTAAGAGTGATGAGATACCTAATTCTTTGGATTTCATACCAACTATAGTTAGTGAAACTGGTATTGAAGTTATTTTTGATGAGAAAATTGTGCAAAAAGGAAATGAGAAATGAGGTTTAACAATTTGTGGTCAATTTGTTGGTTATGATATGCACATTAGTGAATTGAGGTACAATATTAGAAGAATGTGGAGAAAATTTGGTATTGCTGAAATTGATAAGTGGAAGAATGGATGTTATATGTTTAAGTTTAGAGATGATATAAGCATGAATGCAGTATTGGAAAAAGGACCTTGGATGGTTAGAAATAAACCATTGTTTGTGCAAAAATGGAGTTCTAAAATTGGGATGACCAAGGTTGAACCAAAGAAATTGCTTGTTTGGGTTAAGATAGTTAATGTCCCTTTAGAAGCCTGGTGTGTTAAAGGGATTAGTGTTATGACCAACAGTCTAGGAAAACCCATTCTCATGGACAGTATGACTGCAGCCATGTGTCATAAGAGTATAGGGAATATTAGCTATGCAAGAGTTCCTGTTGAAATGGATTCAGAGAAAGAGCTGAAAAATGAAATTGAGATTCAGTATGTTGATAAGTGTAACAATGTTAAGGGGAATAAAAAAGTCCAAGTTACTTATGATTGGAAACAACCTATTTGTACTCATTGCAAAGTTTTTAGGCATGAGCTATGGAATTGTAAGAATGGAGGGAATGTGAATATTGGCAATAAAAGTTCTAAAGATGACGAGGAGAATAAGGAAAAGGGTGTGGGATATGGTGGTATTAGACATGATAAAAATGATGAGTTTATTAATCAAGGGAGAAGAAGACAACAATGGAATGATTATAACAATAGGCCTGGAAATTATGCTAATGCCAAAAATAACCAGTATAGCCTGACAACCAAGGCAATGGTTTTAGAAGAATGACATGCCTATGAATTAGTAGAAAGGGAATACAGAAAAGGAAAGCTGTGCAGTTGTAATTGTGAAGAGTAGGAGAAAAATAACTGGAAATACTTGGACAGAGAATGTGGTGGAATGAAATAGGAAATCTTTCTAATAAGTACTTATTGTCCGTGTATCTCAATTGTACAAGAAATGAATATCGATCAGAATTAATAATGCTCAAGGATAAGGATGTTTGTTGATAAGTACTTTAAATGAGAAGTGCAACCTACTCTTCAGGAGTAATTTTGTTGTTCAATAAGATAAGATGAGAGATTTTGTCAAAGAAAGATGGGTAAGGAGACAGAATTAAGGAAAACACTTCAAGGTTATGAAAGATTGTATTGGGAAGCTAATGATGGTATAGCTATGTTATGAAGCGTACAAGAAGTCAGTGGTATTGAGGGAAGTGGTTCTTCATGATGTTTTTAATGGAATTAAAATTTGAGTATGGAATATCTAAAGGATGAAGACTTCTGAAAAACAGAATGAGTTATGTAATTTAGTCAAATTGAGAATCTTAAGGTGTGCTGTTGTTTTGGAGACTAAATAAAAGCAAGAAACTGGAAAAAACATGTGATAGTAATTTTTCAGAATGGATGGGGACTAAATATGCAAAAGTGTAGTAAAGGATGTAAAACATGCATTGGGATGGGTATTTTTGATAGTAATCTGGTCAAATCCTTCACTCCTCTGACTAGTCATATCCATATTTTGTCGTTAAAGTGCAAAAAAAACTACACATTTCAAAATGTTTCTATTACTTTTGTATATGCACTATGATGGATGGAAGAGATCTTTAGGAAGAGCTCATCAGAGATTGCAGATATGTGAATGGGAAACCTTGGTGCATTGCTGGTGACATTAATGTGACTCTATATCCTAATGAACATTCAAGTGGGAATTCTGTTATGACTCCTGATATGATGGAATTTCAGGATTGTTTGAATATAATTAAAGTAGAAGATATTTGTAAGTCAGGGCTTCATTTCACCCGGACAAAGAATGTTCAAAGAACTAAGGCTGGAAATAAGACAGGAATTCTTAAGAAGTTGGATAGAGTGATGTCTAATGAAGATTCATCAATCAGTATCCTAAAGCCCATGCTAAGTTTCTTCCATATATCATCTCTGACCATACTCCTTCTATGCTTTGCATCACTACAGCTTTCAAGAAGAAAATAAAGGCTTTCAGGTTCTCTAATTTCTTAACTGACAAACAGGAATTTTTGCCTATTGTTAAAGAGAAATGGAGCAAAGAAGTTAAGGGGTTCCATATGTACCAAGTTGTTCAGAAAATGAAGAGTCTGAAATCTCCTCTTAATAATTTGGGATGGTGTAAGGGAAGTTTATTCAAAAGGGTTGTTTCTCTCAGAGATGAGCTCAAAAGAGTGCAGATTGATATAGATAAAGATCCTCACAATACCATTCTCAAATACTTGGAAGCAAAACTTGTAAAAGAGTTCTATGTTGCTGAAGCAGATGAAGAGAAATTTTTATCTCAGCAGGCAAAAATCAAATGGTTGAGTGAAGGAGACAAGACTAGCAACTATTTCCACAAAGTCCTCAAAGGAAGGAGTATTAAAAGCAAAATTCTTAGTCTTACTGATGCAAAAGGAGGTTACTATAAAGAAGATCAAATTCCGCAGTTATTTCTGAAACATTTTGAAGAGTTCCTTGGAAAGTCTTATCCTGTGCAGGAGGTTGAGAATTATGAGAATTTGTTCTAAAGAAAGATCAGCAATGAAATTGCTCTGAATATGATTGCAAATGTGTCAGATAGTGAGATAAAAAGGGCAATGTTTGATATTGAGGATTCTAAGGCTCCTGGTCCTAATGGATTTACTGCTGCTTTTTTCAAAAAAGCATGGAGAGTCATTGGCAATGATGTTTGCAAAGCAGTTAATGAGTTCTTTAGCTCTGGAAGAATGTTAGGGGAAATCAATGCTACTCTAATTTCCCTAATTCCTAATGTTGAAACTCCTAATAAGGTCACTAATTTTAGACCTATTGCCTGCTGCAATGTCCTATACAAATGTATTAGTAAGGTTATTACCAATAGGATAAAGTTTATCCTTGGTATACTTGTTAGTAATAACCAATGTGCTTTTATCCTTGGAAGGAGTATTCAAGACAACATCTTGCTTACTCCGGAGATAATGAAAAGATACAATAGAAAAGGGGTTCCTAAGAGAGTAGTGGTATGTGCTTAATTACACATACCATTTTCTATTAAAACCAGACTTAAATGATCAAAAACGTACCAAAAATACATTGTATTTGTATGTTTTGCATTTGTATTGTGCAGGTAACGGATATCTAAGAAAAGGACAAAAACGAAGCCAAAACGACAAAACCGAGCACGAGAACGGAAAGAGCGTGAAAGAAAAGTCAAATCAAAGCCAAAAGTCAAAAAGTCAAAGTCAACCCCGACAAAGTCAAAGTCAAAGGCGGAGCCGATATCGAAGAAATGTTAAATGGGCCAACCCGTACCCATCTAATGGGCCGGGTCAGCCCATTTAAACATATTGAAGACTTTATAAGACTTAAGCCTTATAAAAAAGGCCTAATACCTCTTTTCTATAACTCGGCCCAAGTCCAAAAGCCCAAACCCCATTATAACAAACCTGTTAACCCAACCCCTTTTAACCTTTACACCGTTAGTCCTCTAAGGACTAACGATGTAAACATTTACCAACTTGAAGGGCTTAAATTGCCAATCTATAAGGACTATGATTACAATTATACCATATAAACTCAAGGACCATTCTTGCCATTCTCCCTAACTTTTAAAAATGGCGCCAGTACTGTTCATTATCTCCCACATACGATTTGTGTGTATCTGGCCCTGCAACAAAAGACAAAACCTTCACTCCACAACAAAACATCACAATCCTACTTCCCCCACCTCACTAAACTCTATTTGCCACCTTGGCAATCCTCAAGCACCCTATTCGACTAAGAAAGAAGACAAAGATTAAAGGGTCAAGATCAAAGGACTTGGGCACTACTCAAAATTGATGGCTATGATTGATTGAAGACTTGCCTCACACAACAAGCACACCCTTGAGCTGTCTCAGTGAAAAAACACACATCCTAGAACCTTCTTAGTCTTATTATAAATAGGTCCTTGTAAGCCCAAATGAGGCAAGTAGTTAACCTAGTTTTAGTTTTCAGCTTATTTTTTAAGTCATTTAAATTATTGTCTTTCAATTTCTAAGTCTTCTAACTTGTTTTTACTATTAATGAAAGTTTGAAGTTTTTAAGTAAAATTTTGAATTCCTGTTTTTCTTATTGTTAAAAGCCTTTCATAAGCTACTTTAAGCTCTTGTTTAATCATATAAGCAACCTGTTTTAATTTAAATATAAAGTACTTAAGAAAATTTTATAAAAAACCAAAAAAATCCACTCCCTAAATTACCACAGCTTAATGGATGATAAGCCAAACTTGGATGGGCTTATGGACAATACTAGCTTGTCTTTTGACAAGCTAGAGCTTGTAGATAAGCTCTTTTAAGCATTGTTTGCTCTGTTTAAGCAAGGGTTTTTGTAACTTTTCCATTTTTTAATTTTTTAGCTATTTACTGGTTTACTGCTTATCTGTGCTTATTGCTTGCTTATATCTACTTATTTATGCTTATTTATGTTATTTATTGCTTATGTATGTTTGTTTTATGATTTTATGTCATTTGTGCAAGTTTACTTAAAATCTATCCATTTTAGCTTTTGAAATTGCATAATCTGTTTCAGCTTATTTGAGTGCTTATTGGATATTGAAATTTGCTTAAAACTATCTTTGTAACTTATATAATATCTGGTCTTGTGGATTTGTGGTTTAATTCAGCCTTAATCAAGTTAAATATGCAAATCTGTCACATAAAGAGGTGTTTGGGACAAAGGGTAAAATGGGTCAAAATGGTTTAAAAAAACATTTGGGTCATTAATCCAACTCTCACTAGCCTTATTTAGTCATTTTAAATAGTTTTTAAAAGTTATTAAAGTGAAAAATTCAATTTTAGGGTGTTAAGTGACCATGGTTTGAATCTGTGAACCCATAGCTTGTTTAATAAGCTTATTAGATTAAGTCTTTTAAATTTGTGATATTGGTGATGTTTTTGAGTTTAATGAAGTCTTAAAACAAGTTTGAAACAAGGACTTTAAGGTCTGCAAATTTAGTTTGTGTATTATCCAAATCTGTCAAAATTTTGCTAAGTGTCTTTTTAAGACAAAACAACTTTTTCAATTGATTATTGTGGCTTATTCTTAATTTCAAACTCCTTTTTGATTCTTGTTACTTGTCCTTTGAGGAAAAATCTCAATCTGTTTGTAGGTCTTAAGGTCATAAGGTTCTGTTTGATTGCTTATTTTTAAGTTCAAAAGTAGTGTTTTGTAAAGATTGAAAAGTTTCCTAAGTGTCGTGATCTGAGTAGACAGCTTTTTCATTAAGCTTTATAAAAGCTTATTTATGTTTCAAACTCAAATTTCATTGATGATTCTTGTAGCTTATTGGATAAGCTTTTTGGGAATATAAGTCTCTTAGCCATAAGGATCTACGTTGAAGCTTAAAATTAAGCTCAAAAAGTCCCCTCTTGGCTGTTTGCTTAACAGTTGTGAGCCAAAAAGTTCATTTGCTTATTTAAGCTTCAATGAAGGCTTTAGTTCCCTTACAAGATTCCTTAGAGGTTATGATATGGGTATAAACCTTATTTTTATGCTTGATTTCTTTAGTCCTTATAGGTTCAAACTCACACAAACCCTTGTCCAAGATTTCTTCAACCATCTTATTGTTTTTGCTTATTTTAGGTTTAGTATTGCTTATTAGGTTAGTTTAAGTCCCTTTTAGCTTATTTCTTTTAGTTTAAAGCTTATTTGCATTTAGTCTAAAATTTCAAGTTAAAAAGCCTTTTTAGTGAATCTGTCTTTCTAGTTTATCTTAGTTGCTTATTTTTGTTCAAAAATGCTTATTAGGTGTCGTTAAGTATCCGTTTTAGCTTATTTTTCATTTTTCACTAGCTTATTTGTTCTTAAAATGCCAAACAGTTAAGCATTTTTTCTTTTTCTTCTACTTAGTGTAAAAAGCTTATTCTGTCACTTTGACAGCTTATTTTTGTGCTTATTCGTGGCTTATATAAAAAGTGTCTTTGTAAAAGTTGCTTATTTTTAACTTAACTAAAAAATTGTAAAAAATGGAAAATAAAAACATTTGGGAGTAGGGGAAGTCCCAAGTGAGCAGGGCTCGAACTCGGGACCTCTACCCACTCACCAAACGTTTTAACACCACACACACTCACCACTCGCCCTTGGGTCTTTTTCGGTTTTATCTTGCAAAATTAATTAGTTAACCACATTTTTAGCCATTTTGCTTATAAGCTATTTTAGCTTATTTAACAGCTTATTTGATAAGCTGTGTTACCCAACTTATTTTTCTTAGGATAAGCTTTGTTCAAACCACTTTTACTAAATTTTTTTCAGAATTTTTATAATTAGTTTAGTATTTTTTTTATATTTAATTTTTGTTAAAATCATTTTTAATTCATAAAAAATTATAAAAAAGTCAAAAAAATATAATTCTTTTTTAGAAAATTTTCTTTTATCAAATAGGACTTAGGAAAATTGAATTTGCATTTCTAGGGTTAAATTTGTAGATTTTGGATTTTTAAAGAACGGGATTTGAATCTCGTTCTTGTTTTCTTCGTGTTTTAACTATAATCGCTCTCGTTTTAGGATTTCCTTTGATTTTTCTTATAATTTAGTCATTTAGGATTTATAAAAGTTAAAAAATTATTTTTAGGGTTTAATTTTGACTTAGTTGATAATTAGACGCGTTTTTAGGATCCCCGGTTTTCGTTTTTAGTTTAAAATTGTGTTGCTTTAATTGATTTTAGTTTAGATTGCATTAATTTTCCCGTAGATTTAGAAAACCAATCATAATCTTTGTTCCATTCAAGCATCAAATGTCAAACCGACAAACGACTTTCCATTGCATTCCTCGTTGGGGATAACGACCCGGGAATCATACTTCCGGATTTTCTACATTGAGATTTTTTGATGATTATCCTTATTATATATTTATAATTATTTATATTTATATATATTCGAATGAGGCTTTTCAAAGTCTATCAATTTTTGGCGCCGTTGACGGGGAGGAGTGTAAGCGATTGTCGTTTCAACGTTTGACAATTAATGCTTTGAAGATCCTTCCTTGTGAAGTTATTTTCTTTATAAAAATATAAAAATATAAAAATACAAAAATATTTTTCATTTTCTTTTATTATTATATTTATAAGATAAAAACAAGAAAAATAAAAAATGTAGATGGATTAAAAGGCAAGCTGATCCAAATTCTCAACCTATTCGCTTTAATCATGGAAATTTTCTCCCTTATGCTTAAAAGACATATTAACAATCATCCAAGGTTTCAGTATCATTTTGGATGCAAACCTATCAAGCTAGTTCATGTCTGCTTTGCTAATGATCTTTTGGTAATGTGCCATGGTGACTCTTATTCTGTAAGGGTCATTAAGAGTGCATTAGATGAATTTAGTGCCTGCTCTGGCTTGCTTCCTAACAACCCTAAGAGCACTGTGTTCTTTGGAAGCTTAAGTGAAGAAGAAAAGAGTGAGATTCTAAATGTAATTCCTTTTACTACTGGCAAGCTTCCTGTAAGATATCTTGGGGTCCCACTTATTGCTAAAAGACTTAGTGTGAAGGACTGTGGATGCTTGTTGGACAAAATTAAGAGCAAGATAAGAAATTATAAGAATAGATGTTTGTCATATGCTGGAAGGCTTCAACTTATTGCTGTTGTTTTGGAGTCTATTCTTGTATATTGGGCTTCAGTCTTCATTTTTCCAATCACTATTATAAAGGAAATTAATAAACTTCTGAAATGGTTTTTGTAGAATCAAGGTGAGTCTGCTAAAGGCAAAGCAAAAGTTGCATGGAATGATGTTTGTAGGCCTAAAAATCAAGGTGGATTGGGCTTGAAAAATCTTCATCTCTGGAATCAAGCATTATTGGCCAAACATGTTTGGAATATAGCAACAAAAAAAGATACTTTATAGGTCAAATGGGTCCATTCGGTAAAATTAAGATGGAAAAGTATGTGGGAGATATCTGCTAAAATCAATGATAGTTGGGCTTGGAAAAATCTCCTTAGCATAAGAGACTTGATAAGGAACAATGTGAGGTATATCATTGGCAATGGAAATAACACTTTCATATGGTTTGATAACTGGTCAGATTAAGTCCTTTTTTTCTCAACATAGTTTTATACTATAGAGACTTATATGATGCTACAATTAGTAATTGTAATAAAAGTAAGTTGACAAGGGATAATGGTATACACATGGACAATGGAAAGATTGGCCAATTGAATTTCACGAGAAGCGATTCCTATGATTTATATGGCCTAGATGTCCCTGTGGGCAATCAACATTGATGAAGATTACAAGATTGTTTGAAAGAACCTAGAGAGGGGAGGTGGAGAGAAGATTGGACTCTCTATGAGTATGGTTAACTCTGATTTAAATGATCAAGCTCAAGAGATAGTATAGTGGAAACTTATATGGTTTATCTACTGCATTCCCAAACACTCATTCATTGTTTGGTTAGCTATGCAGGACAAGTTGAGTACTCAAGACAAATTTAAAAAGTAAGGTGATTGTGCAGTTAATAGATGTGTTTTATGCTGCAATGAGTTTAAAGACCTTAATCATTTACTTTTCAAGTGCTCAAATGCTAAAGAATTATGGAACAAAGTCACTGTTATTACTGATATTCACACTAGCAGTTTGGCCCTGAATGAAAATGCCCATAACTCTAATTTAGGTTAAAATGTAACAAATATAAGAGAGCGGAAATAACCATCAGGATACTTGCTTTTGCTGCAAGTATTTACAACATTTGGCAAGAAAGAAATGGAAGGATTTTTAGAGAGTCAAAGAGGAGCTGTGATGAAGTGTTTAAGAGTATGATGGAAATGATTAAAAACAAGTTGCTTGGAATCACTGCTAATGATAGTCTTGCAGTTAGAGACATTGAAAGAAGATGGGCAATTACTTGCAAAAGGATTCAATACTAGAAATTCTGCTAAAAATAATGAGAAAAGAAAAGATTTCTACTTTGTCTGTATAGACGAATGAGTTTTATTCATAGGATCTGCCATAAAAGTATGGTTGCTAAAAAGGATGTACATGAAGTTCAATTGCTTAAATAAGGATGTTATTGGCCATTACAATAGAAGTACCTGAAATATGGGAGTTCCCCTACGTTTGGCTGTTACCTTTTTATTAGCCTCAAAGTAAACCTTGGATTGGCCCAGGGGGGTGAATTGAGTATTTTGTGTTGGATTAATTAGTAGTCTGTTCAGAGGAATGTACCAAAGGTAAGTGCTCCTCATTGTGCAGGGTAATGGCATAAGGTGGATAGTATAATAAGTAGGTGACTTTAAGTCCCATATATACTAGTCAAATGATGTTTGTTTGTTGTATCTGAATTGTGCAGGAGGTGGTCCCGAGAGGCCTATGATAGCCCTTGTGCCTAGCCTTATGATAACCTGTCAAAGGGATGGTAATCGTTGATTGGTTTAAAATGGCAATAAGAGGAAAGTAGCTATTTCCTGGTATATGCACCTTCAAATAGTGTGAATGAAGTGGCTATAATACTCTTGATGATGTGGCTGGTCCTTTCGAAACCTTTGTACTGTTAATGTTGGGTTAATACATGTGGATAAAGGAGTAGGAAATGTAAGTCAAGAATAATGTCTTGGTACTTATATTTACCTACTTCTGATATGCTTGTTTGCCTGATCATTCTAGTATCATCTTTGTTATGTGTTTCAGAGCCAAGTTTATCTTCTATGTCAAGCATTTGGACTTTGGTATCTGAGATCTATTATGTATGTTGTCAGACATAGGATCTAACTGTTTCATTGCTTATATTTATTTGGTTTCTATTTAGCTATGGAATTTGGCCTGTACTAATTTCATTGTATAGATCGTTAACTTTGTTTTTTGTAATTAAACAAGAGTTCACCTTTAGCCAACAAAAAAAAGACACTGTAACTTACAAAATCGTATACATTTGCTTCATAAAAGAGACATTTTGATAATAAATACAAAAGATATTCAAACTATGGATTGTATTGTATTTGATTTTTCATATGACATATTTAATTTCTTTGTTCATATGATTGGATAAGGCATTGAATATATTTTCGAACAGCTTCAATATACAATTCAGTTGATTATTGACTGATTGTTTAGATAGAAAAAGACCACCATTTTCAGTCCATCATATTGAGTCTTAACCCAGTGTTATACGAAATATAAGGTATTAGTATATATCTTAACTAGTTTCATAGCCTGCCCGAATGGACGGGCTAGCTCCATGATAATAATTGACAAGTATATAAACTTTGCAAAAAAGGAAATCGCAAGTTTAAGCACAGTGTAGGGATGATATGTCTGAGCAAATTAACGTGTGTTGAATATGAAATCCTTTTATTATTAGTGTTATGAATAAACAAATTCTAGTTATGTTGGGTGCAGACCATTATAGTTTTATCACTGTCCAAAAATCATGTACTTATAAAAAAACAACAAAGTGAAGATTAGTTGGGACCTGTGTGCCCTGCAAAACCATTAAACAATTAAAGATGTACATTTAAGATCAATTTTGGAAGCAAGAAGCATAAATACAAAAAAAGCAATAAAGTTACCCGTGTATTGCCTTTCCATCCACACTTGACTCGAAAACACAGCTCAACAAAAGTTTATTACTACAACATTTTAACTAAGCCCATATCAAAATAAAAGAACAACATAAATATGTGTTTATAAATGAATAATAAAATAGTAATAAAACAAATGTGAACGCCAGAATTTGTTTTGCAAGGAAAGTCCAGTAGTAACACCGGATGTGTATATAATAGAACACAACACCACCTCAACAAAAATTGCAGACACCTATTTGGTAATTATGTGATCTCGACAATCACGACTTCAGAGGGAAAATATTATCATATATGTGTGTCTGAAATCAACTTCGATCTATTGAAAAGTTTCATCGAATATTCCTTAAATAACTTCATGTTTGTGCATTTACTTGGAAATAGGTAGAGAACAGATTATGCAAGGTCTCAATTAATCACATCCAATGTTTCACTTGAAAAAATATTTCTAAGGTACATGTCATCATATCAAGAATTACAACCTATGTTTTCATTAGAAGGGATATATTGGTTGATAAAAAGTTGTAAACCTTTGTTTAAGTAGACTAAAATCTCTAATAAGTGATGCATTTCGTGAAGTTTAGTGAGACCTTAGAGTACCATATTCTTGGTTAAGACTTGTTTGTGTCTTAAAAACAATATAAAAAATGGTTTGTTTCCAATAAGACTAAACGTAACAATTCATATGCCATTTCCAAAGATTCTTGCAAATTAAGTTGACTCTTTTGGGGAACAGAGAGGGTCATACGCATCTATAAATAAGTTGTTTATCAATGGTCATGCTTAAGTGCATACTATATAATTCAACAATGTTACATATACATGCATGCACGTTCAAAATCACGCATCATCATTAACTTGGCCTATTAGTATAAAAGCACTACACCATCACAAAATGAAAAAAGGGAACATAATAATGTCTTATTCTAGTTCAAGGGATTCAAAATAACACCCGAATGTTTCAAGTGGCAAATGCTCATAGTGAACCAAAAAAAAAAAGTCGGTTACCTTGATCCTTAAGTAAATTCTTTTGATACTTTTTATGTAGTTATCCGTAACTTTAACAACTTACAGGACTACAGGTGTATATGCTCATGAAGGATCACTTACCAAAATCCTAAAATCAGGGTCATATTGGTATTGAAGGTTGGCTTCTTCAAATTAACCGCTTGTTGTGCAAGCTGAGATGCTATATTGTGATCAAAATAGAGATGCACAACAATCATGGAGGTGGGAGGAAAACAACTCCAATAATGTAACACAAGTAGAGAACATAAACAAAACCCATCATAACTACAAAATGAGTATATATCCTTGTAAGTAAATGTGATCTTGAAATTTTTAAGATAAATAAAATAATCCTTTGACCCCGCTTACATAACTCACTGCTGTAAACTGTTCTTGTGATGCTCGAGAGATCAAGAAACTTGTAAAGCAAAAGACAAATGTTTAGCTTAGATTTCGACCAACGGATGCCCAGACATTTCCTTCTACTACAAACCATACCATTTTTTAAAACACATAAAGATAAGTCTATATTTAGATAGTGACAACTGAAAAATATAGGTTTTCCAAACAGGGAGGTCCTAAGATAATAATTTCTATGTAGTTATTATAATACTACAAAACATTATGGGGTTTTTATATGGAATCAGAATATGTAGTTACATTACGTATTTGTGTACATGACATTAGCAATACATTTGGTCATTTAGAAATCTTGAATCCGATTCTATTTCATCATTTTCTCAATATACACAATATCTTCATTTTTAATCAATTCATAGTAATTTCAACAGAATCCATTAAAAGGCCCTGTGTGCACCACTTTCGTGCCACTCTTTCCTTGCCGTAGTCATGTATGCTCACATGTATCTTATAGCATCCATTTGCATCCCTGCGAACCAACCAAACATACCCAGTAGTTATGGACTTTAAAGAAAGGATAACCAAAATGAGTTTATATTCATACATGAAAGTAAACACAAGACCTACCAAAGCGCTAATGCTCGGCATGATAACAATAATATTAAAACAAACCTGCAAGGTCTATTTCGCTTTTGCTCGCGACAATTGCAATGTCAATAGACAGAAGCATCAAAAATCCATATAGAAAATAAATTTTTCAAAAACAATATCTTCATGTCATACCCATAATACTAGATACAGAATAACACAAAGCTATAAATTGAATAACAAAAATTCTAAAATGGAACCTTAATGAGATTTCTTTCAACAATGAAACTTCCATAAGAAACATACTGATTTCTTGTTTTTCAATCCTGCATCACAAATAGCTTTCATGCAAGCCTCAGCAGCATAAACATTTCTTCAGCTTTTCTCTCTTACACATAATATAACAAAGGCAATGGTGTCGAGATGGGTTTTGCATAGAAGAATATGTGCAGGAATACACACATGTAACACACTTGGCATTTTTCTCACAAATCTAACACATTGTTCCAACCTGAAATCCAAGAGTGAAAAAAAGAGTCCCAACTATTTAAAACCGAGTTAAAACACATATTTACGATAACTCAAGCAATAGTTAGAGCACGTAAAATATTACAAAAAAAACATTATGGAATCATAAGAATGCCACCTAGTAAATTTAAATCAATATACAAATATAATTGTCACTTCAAAAGACTCAGTTTTTGTGCTAGATAACAACAAAGACATCCATAGACAGATTATAAATGTCCAATCAGCCAAAGAATGTGATAACATAATAAATAGAATTACACAAGAATGAAGCATGGAACAAAACAAAAATAGACATGAGTGTCCGAAGTATAAGCCAACTCAACCATAATTTTTTTGGACCCATTTTTACATATACAATGGACATAAATTTTGGTTTATTTTATTTTCAAATTGGTTAATCCAAAAGATCTTACGGGTCAAAACCAGTCGAAACTCCATTTGAAATCTACTGAATTGCATAGAAAAATTCATATTATGTGGCTGTAATTATAGTCCTTTATAAGAAATTACGTTAGCGCAGTTATTTTATCTATAAGAAGATAAAATATAGGTGTCTACTGGGACCATTTCAAAAAATACAATAATGCTTTGTACTAAAATTTCACTTTTTGAGCCGTTACCCAACCTTAGGATGGAAAATAGTCACGCCCCTATTATACCACTTCATGTATATTTCAAATTGAACATGCCAATTTCATGTAGTTTTTTTATTATTATTATTAATTTAAAAGTAACTAAAGCATTTCTATCTTCGTATTATTGCAATTATGCATTGTTTTTAGCAATTATGTGCTTGAAAAGCTTAATCAAACAGAATATATGCATTGCATTAATCTCACAACATATATGCTTGAAAAGCTTTACATTTAATATTCCTATCAATAAGCAAATTGAGTTTGTAAACATTTCATCAAACATATGACGTGCATAATTTTTTCATAGAGAAAGAAAACCCAAAATAAAATCGATCCAATAAGTTGCCACATAAGTATGATTTTTTTACCTTGGGTTAATGAAAAGCAATCGTCTAAATTTATTCGTTTTGTGGTCACATCCGTTTTCCGTATATCATTAGCAGATTCATGGTCCTACAAAGAAAAACAAAATTAAAAATCAAACCATATTTGATAGATTTAAATCATGAGTATGAGTTATCACTTTAATAACACCGATGAATTCAAACTTACCTATTAATCAAATTAATATCAATCAAACATAAACCTAAAATATAATCAGATGGTATGACTGATTACTTTAAAAAAAGATAAACCATAATATTATTTTTTTGAAATAAAATAAACATACGTGTTTCAAATCAGCGACTGATAATCCAATCGAAGAACTTGGAAGAGTATTTTGTATTTAAACTCTTCTATGATTTTCTATGATATTTTGAAAATCAAATAATCATCCGTGATTGGGAAGACATGAGCATGGAACTGACCTTGAAGATTGAGAGAGATTGTATGATGAGAGCAGCCATAGTGAATCAATCAAGATGATAAGTTTGGAATGAATTTTCAAATTTGAGAGAGATTATAGCAATGTGTAACTGTCGAATGAATGAAAACAGATATATCTAGAGAGATCGTAGGAGTTTATAAAGGAAACACTAATTGGACCATTTTGCCCTTTAGTTTACACAGAGTTTTCATAAGTCAAATTTTGTGGACCATTTTGCCCTTTGAGTCATCATTTCCAGTCAGCATTAAGTTGTCATGTCATCATGTCTAGTCATCATGAAATATTTCATGCCTTGCCCCATATATAGGTAGAAATTACCATTACGCTAGAAGACAAAAAACATTGGACTTTTCATTTGGCCCAAAACAGCAGCCCAAATAAACTAGCCTGGCCCAAAACTAAATTTTTATTTCACAAAACGTACCCTCAACTTTTAACTATTTACGACTTTTTTATATAATAAAAACATATCGACCGATTCATTCAAAAAAATATCGCAGAAAAGATCTTCGAATCGCGAACAAAACGAGGCCAATATTGCAATGCTTCTGACATACGTACGATTTTATAAAAAACATTGAAGTTTGATATATATATTATTTTAAAAAAAACTTTCAAAACACACCTATAAACTTATTAAAAACTTTAAAATAAACGACATGGGTCAAAGATGTATAATTCTATGAAAGTTTGAATTATGTAAATAACTCTATATTTTTTTGCTATTGACGACTATTTTATATAACAAAAAAGTTTGAATTGTAAATAATGCAAAAATAACAAACACTCTAAACCTATAAGCAACGACAATATAACGAGGGGTCAAAGATGTATAATTCTATGAAAGTTTGAATTATATAAATAACTTTACTTTTTTACCATTGACGACTATTTTATATAACAAAAAAGATTGAATTGTAAATAATGCAAAAAAAAACACTCTAAACCTATAAGCAAGCACAATATAACGCAAAGTGCTACCGCCGCAACGCGCGGACACCATCTTTCTTGTTATATCTATATACTATAGATCGTGGGAAACGACGTCGCTTTGACGTCGGGCTTCGCCGGCGAAAACGGCAGCCCAATAACGGCCCAACATAAAACAAAATTGTCACCGACCCAAACCAAATTAGAGTTAAAAAAAAATTACGCAACAGCCTCTCAACTTTTAGCTATTTACGAATTTTTTATACAATAAACTTTATTTATGCCGACTCATTGAAACGGGTTCAATATTCCAATGCTTCCGAGATACGCACGATTTTATAAAACATGTTTAGGTTTAATATAATTAGAAAAAAAGAAAAAAAAATTATAAAACGTAGCCTCAACTTTTGAAACGACGTCGTTTCAGCCGGCCCATTTAATACCTTTTTGTTGGGCTCCAACTTTGGGCCAATTTATTAGGGTTCCACTTTAGGCCGACCTAATTGGTGTTTTTTTTAAATGTTGGCTCAAAATAGGGGAAAAAAGATTATTACAAAAGTACCAATTTATTCAGATAAAAAATATCCGCGGAAACACTTTCGATACCTAATAACTTTAAAATAATCGACAGGGTCATAAACGTACAACTTTAGATTGCATTAAACGGTATCGTTAAAATAAATTTGCACTAAAAAAAATAATAATAATAAAAAATAAAAAAAAGTAAATAATAAAATTTTAACACCTCGCAACAACGCGCAAGACATAAACTCATATAAGAAAAAAACAAAGATACCGAAAATATAAACCTGCACTGTTAAAAAAATAAATACAATGAAAAAAAATGCCGTACATTAACGCGTGATTGTCATTTAAGGCACACGTAATCCCATAAAATTATATTAAAAAAAAACCCATATAGCCAAAAAAAAAGTCTTTTAAACATGAGGCCCAACACATAAGTCCATATAAGAAAAAAAACAAACGATTGAACATGAGACCGAAAAAATAAACACACACAAAATAAATAAAAATAAAAAAAGTAATGCCCCGGAACAACAAGCGAAAAATTAACACCCCGCAGCAACGCGCAAATAATCCCGCTTGTTATATATATATATTAAAAGTCGTGGCATACGACGTCGTTTTTCGTCGTCATGCTACAGTGTCCAGTTTTTTGGGCTCTCAAATTTGGGCCGACCCATTTTGACTTTTTTTTTTCCTTAAGTAGGTAATATAAAAAAAATTGCTTGGTACAAAATAGAGAAAAATATTACAAAAGTAGCGATTTATTCAGGTAAAGAAATACCCGCGAAAATATCTTCGACACCTAATAACTTTAAAATAATCGACAGGGTTAAAAACGTACAACTCTAGATTGCATTAAACGGTGTCGTTTTACGCCACTAAAAACCATAAGCCCAAATATATAAATAAATAAAAAACCTTTAAACATGAGGCCCAACACATAAGCCCATATAAAAAATAAACTATTAATCATGAGACCGAAAAAATAAATTCTCACTAAAAAAATTAATTTAAAAAAAAATAAAATAAAATTTTAACTCCCCGCAGCAATGCGCAGGGCATAAACTCATATAAGGAAAAAAAACAAACCATTAAATATGATACCGAAAAAATAATCCTGCACTGTCATTTAAGGCACACGTAATCCCATAAAATTATATTAAAAAAGAAACTTTTAAACATGAAGTCCGACACATAAGCCAATATAAGAAAAAAAACAAACTATTATACATGAGACCAAAAAAATAAACCCGCACAAAATACGCTCCACAGCAACGCGCGGGTAATCTTGCTTGTTACATATAAAAAACCGAGAACTCAACAAGGAAATGAAAACACATAATCGGTTTTTTTTTAACGACGGATTTTTATTAAAACACTAGCAAGAAGCTAGAAAAGATTACAAGATAACAAAATTAGGGTTTTGTAACCAAGTGACCCAATTAACATTACACTTAGATCGACTAGAGCACCACTTATAAGAAAATTGAACTACATCATCGAATAAGAAAACACGCCTTGGTTGAGAATTCCCAAAGAGCAATTGATTTCTGAAGCGCCAAAGTAACCACCACATCACGTAACAAATACCTTCAAGGAACACCTTCAATTGCTTATGTAAATGAATATTGACAATCCAGTTGAGCCACTCGTTATAGGAGTTAAAAGCCACATGTTCAAGTTCCTACCAAATCAAAAAATTTCTCCAAACTTGGCGAGCCAAGGGACAAGCGAAAAAAATATGGGAAGTGGATTCCACAGCCGAATTACAAAGGGGACAAGCAATTGATGAAATATCCATTCCTCTAAGCGAAAGATTAGCTCTAGTAGGTAATTTATCCAAGCAAACCCTCCAAGCATGAACATTTACCTTGATGGGAACGACTCTAAGCCATCTAGTTGGAACTTCAGCTTTCGGCAAGATTGTATTATCAATTAAGATGCGAGAGGATTTAACCGAAAACTCTTGTGAGCCTTCTAAAGACCAACACCATCTATCTGATATATTTGGGAGCACGAGATCAGCAACTTTCGAGCAAAGTAAACCATAATTTTCCTGCTCCACACCACCTCTTGGCATCCTACGAAAAGAATGAGACAAAGAGGGATGACCCATTTTCTCGGCCACACTAATAGATTTACACATCTCTAAAGCATATAACCTTTTATAAAGAACCTTCAACGCAACCTCTCCTAACCAAGAATCATCCCAAAAAGAAGTATTCTCACCGTTGCCAACTTTTTTTTGAATGAAATCCATAAGATTTATACCTTTACTTTGAAGCGAATGAATAGCAAGAATTACGTCTTGCCATGGAGATCTTCTAGGAATCAACTTATGAGTATCTAAAGCTCCTTTGTTACCAAAGATGGCTTTAATAAAACGAGTCCACAAAGACGAACCATCAGTTAGAAATCTCCAAACCCACTTGAAAAGGAGAGCGCGATTATGTGCAAAAAAACTAGAGACACCAAGACCACCATTTTTTTTTGAGGTTAGAACCATATTCCAGCCAATCCAAGTAAGCTTCCTATTAGAACCATCAACTCCATAAAAGAAATTTCGACGAATAGATTCTAAATGATTTAACACGCCAATTGGAACCTTGAATATAGACATATGATAAAGCGGAATCGAGGTGAGAACCGACTTTAAAAGGGTAAGGCGGCCGCCTATAGAAAGGAGTTTAAGCTTCCATTTGGACAATCTCGAAGAAACCTTAGAGATAACATCGTCCCACGAGTTAATTCTTGAAGGGAGCAGTTAAAATAGAGCAGCCAATCAAAGAAGCTGCAGCTGCAACAACATTTGAGCTAACACCAATCCCCATCAATTTGCTTTTGTAAAGATTAATTTTAAGGCCTGAAGCTAAGTAGAAACACCTCAAAACACTCAATAAAGTTTGAATGTTATTGTTGGTCCACTCACCAATAAAGACTACACCATCCGCATAAAACAAATGAGAGATCGTGAAAGAGTCATTTTGATCTATAACCTTTTTTACAAAGATCGGTTTTGACAAGATTTTATTTTTTCTTTTAAATTAAGTAAGTTTAACATCACACATTATCACTTACTGTCTCTACAAGCTCACACCACGAAATTAGTCATGACAAAATGAGCCTTGCTCAAGCGACCAATGAAAGTACAAGATAGATGAAGCATACCAATGACATCGTTCATTGCATGTACGTTTTACAAAAGAGACTAGAAAGACCAAAAAAAAAGTTTTGATATGTGTTTTGCTAAATGAAACCATCTCCAAATTTATATTACTATATGGGTGTGCAAAAACATTCAACAAGCTTCGTACATGGAGCATTCCAGAATTTTTCCTCCAAAATTAATATAGAATATCTTGAACATGATGGTTTCAAAAAGCACAAGTCATTATATTAGGCTTTAATTTATATGTTGGTGAACTCAAGGCTTTTGGTCTAGTAGTATGAAGTTCTTCACCAACCTAGAGATTGTAAATTCAAGCCTCATTTGAGGCATTTATGAGATATACTAAGAGACATGTGGTATAAAATGTAAAATATATTACCGTTAAAAAAAAAGATATGCTAATTCGCTAAAATTAACGGTTACAATAGCTTGGCCAATCAGAATCATGGTCACATGTTCATGAATCATGACGAAGTTTCAAGTCTCCATTGACTTGAAATTCTTTAACTTTGTTCATGTATATGGCCGCCAGGCCTAAGCCGCACGGCCCTACATATATAAGTCAGGCTAACATCGTAAGACCAACAGAACGTAAACCTCCCGGTGCTGACACAACATCAAAGAGGATAAGCATATCAAAACCTCGAAAAATACCAACACGCCCTATTACCCAGATAATCCCTAATAATCGTTGGTTCATGTTAAGGACCAGGCTCACGTAGTCAACCTTGGATTTAAGGGATCTTGTTCCCCACGTGGATACGCCGCCTGACAAAGGAGCAGAGTAGCTCGGCGTAACAATTCCCTAAATGTCAGGAACAGTAAGCATTCAATAGTGTTTAGGGTAGTATAAATACCCAAAGCCTATTCAATGCAACCCCAATGTAACACCCCTAAATTCACAACAACGCAGCGGAATACCACTTGGGGTGCTACTTCATAGTTCATACACACAAGTTAAAGAAAACGACCTCAAAAGAGACGTTTAATAAAATGTCACATTCGATTTAAATAAAT
>BQNB010013388.1:0-20444 GCA_026074375.1 Tanacetum coccineum | reverse complement strand
ATTTTTATTTTTATAATTTTGTTTGTGTTATAAAACTGTGAAACAGAAAGTACGAAACAAAAATTAGAAAGTTTAACAAATTAAAAGTATTAAACTGTTATAAAATACGGAACAAAAACTGATAAAAAAACTGTGTCGCAATGTAAACTGAGGAACAAAAAGAATAAAAAATATAAAACATGTGTACTTTAAGTGGGTCAGAACTACCGATAGTAGCACCCTATCCACTAATTAAGTAGTACTGCTGGTGGACATACTGAATTAAGTGGTTAGGATAGAGGCCTTAATTATTTAAAGGAGGGAGATAGGTTTTGACGAGTCTTGTAATTAAAAAGGATTAAGAGTTCTGAACCTACATTTTTTCCCGTTAAAAAAGGAAAGTAAACAAACCCTAATGATTTACAGCTTGACGCCTATAAAGGAACAAAATATGTCGATGACAAAAAAAAGGAAAATCAATTGCACCATATAAAAGGAATTGAAGTCGATGGAACCTTGTAACTACTTAGTCGATCACTATTTTTTAGTCGATCAAATTCTTTACAAAAAGAAAAAAAGTTCTTTTATATATATAAAATAAAATATATATTATATTATTCCATAAGTATTTTGCTAAAATAATTTTATTAACAAAATTGATTTAAGTTCATTTGAATACCAAACATTTTGTGGATACCGGGGGACTCATCCCCACCTTCCATCTTCATCTCATCCAATGGATGAGATTAAATTGCCTATTTACACTAGAGGGGTATTTTTGTACAATATACATATTTATTTTTTGATAAACATCTCATAATACACACACATAATGTGTGTTTTCTATCGTATCATTCTTTTTCTCTATCTAGAATGATTAAATACACAACAACAGATTCAACATATCAATCGATCAACAATCGATCATCTTATCATCAATCGGTATTTCGTTCTCCGATTCATTAACATCATGTTAAACATCAGATCTAGATTTATTGTTATGTTATTATTTTTTTAGCTTATTTGATGTGAATAAGCTTATGAATTATCATCATCTGAATTTATAAGCTTATAAATTAGCTTATTGACGAATTATATGAATTTACTGTGCTGAATTATAAGCTAACATATTAGTTGATTGGTCTCTGAATTTATAAGCTTATAAATCATCTTATTTTGACGAATTATATGAATTTTGTTGTGTTTAATTATAAGCTAACTTATTAGATGATTGATGTGAATAAGCTTATGAATTATCATTATCTAAATTTATTGTACTGAATTATAAGCTAGCTTATTAGCTTATTTTGATGAATTATCAAGTTTTTGGATTATATTCATTTTTAACTTATCAGGTGGCAATAATCAGTTTTTAAGCTGATATAGAATATATCATATGTGATTTTAGCTTGGGTAAATGTGTTTATAATTGAAGTTATTTTGTTTGATATATCATATGTGATATCAAGTGAGCAAAGTAGTGTTTCGCAAATTTTTCTAGAATAGTTCATTTGTTAGTGTTAATAAGTTAATTTGGTGTTTGATTGAATTAAGTTGCTGATATAAGCTGGTATAAGCTGATTTTTAACTTATCAGGTGGCAATAATCAGTTTTTAAGCTGATATATATCATATGTGATTTTAGCTTGGGTTAATGTGTTTATAATTGATGTTATTTTGTTTGATATATCATATGTGATATCACATGTGATATTTCATTTTGTTATATTTATCATATGTGATATCACATAGTCTGTTTTATTGGATATATCATATGTGTTTTTTTGTTTTTTTGTCATGAAACTGCTTATTTATATTTTCGTTTTCATTTTTTTAATTTCTTGCTGTCTGCTTACAGATATGTGCAAAAAATCTACAATGAGATTGACTTTAAAAAAGAACAAGGCTGATAATCTGGATCAATTTATTGGAGTCGCAACACCTGTAGTTGATGTTAACAACCCATCTGTTGGAACGCCCAAAGGACGTCGAAAGTTACGCATTAAAAGAGAAAAGGAAAAATCGATTGAAAAACGTTTTGAAGAACATGAATGCATGTTCATTATGTGGAAGTTTTGATCATAACAAGAGGAGCTAAGGTTTGAAGATCAAGAACATGTCGTGGTTCAACAAGAAGTTGTGATTTAAGAAGAATTTATTAAAGAAAAAGAAGATTTAGTTCAAGACGAAGAATACTTGGTTCAAGAAGAAGAATGCTTGTTTCAAGAATAAGAAGACTTTGTTGATTCAATGATAAATCCATCAAATTGTTTCTTTTTTTCACATGTGATATGCTAGGAAATCATATATGATTTTACATTATTTTTCTTTTCATTACAATTATCTCATGTGATATTTGAAAGTAATCTGTTTAATGTTTGATTATTATATGGACAAGTGTTAGAACTTAAATAGAACGCGACTAAGACCAAAGCATCAATCCTTGATAAAAAAAATTCAACAAGCGTGAAGATATCCTAATAAAAACAAACTAAAATGATTTTCTATAAAATCTTCACCCGTGAAGATATTCTTACAAAACTTAAATATAACGTGACTAAGACAAAAGCATTCATACGCTAGTAAGATCTTCTATTTTTGCACTTCTTATATAAAAAATACGCTAATAAGATCAAAATTTTAATCCTTACTCATAATTCATGCGTGAAGATATTATTACAAAACTTAAATAATCTTTCATTAAATATCAATATCTCATATTTTTCTACTTTTAGTATAAAAAACAGCTAGTAAGATAAAAGCTTAAATCCTCGCTCATAATTTGCAGGCTTTATGAAAATATTTTTATAAAATTTAATAAATCGTCTTTTAAACATAAATATCCTTTATTTTTGCACTTCTAGTATATCAATATGCTAGTAAGATCAAAACTTTAGTCTTTGCTCATAATTTGCGCACGTAAATATATTCTTTCAATACTAAGACCAAAGCATCAATCCTCGATAAAAAATTTCACATGTGAAGATATTCTTAAAAAACTAAAATGATTTTCTATAAAATCTTCACCCGTGAAGATATTCCTAAAAACCTTAAATAGAACCGCGGACTACGATCCTCACGAACATATATTCCTCGATAAAATAATTATCACATGTCAGAAAAATAGGTCTTAAAACGAAATAATAAAATATTTTCTATAAAATCTTCAAACCCGTGAAAGATATTCTTACATAAACTAAATAGAGACGTGACCTAAGACAAAAACATTAATACGCTATAAGTTATCCCTTATTAATTGCACTCTAATATAAAAAATACGCTAGCAAGATCAAAATTTTAATCCTTACTCATAATTCACGCGTGAAGATATTCTTACAAAACTTAAATAATCTTTAATTAAATATCAATATCTCGTATTTTTCTACTTTTAGTATAAAAAACAACTAGTAAGATCAAAGCTTAAATCCTCGCTCATAATTTGCAGGCGTGAAAATATTTTTATAAAATTTAATTTTTATAAAATTTAATAATCGTCTTTTAAACATAAATGTCCTTTATTTTTGCACTTCTAGTATATAAATATGCTAGTAAGATCAAAACTTTAGTCTTTGCTTATAATTTGCGCACGTAAATATATTCTTTCAATACTAAGACCAAAGCATCAATCCTCGATAAAAAATTTCACATGTGAAAATATTTTTAAAAACTAAAATGATTTTCTATAAAATCTTCACCCGTGAAGATATTCCTAAAAAAACTTAAATAGAACGCGACTAAGACCAAAGCATTATTCCTCGATTAAAAATTTCACATGTGAAGATATTCTTAAAAAAATAAAATGATTTTCTATAAAATCTTCACCCGTGAAGATATTCATAAAAAACTTAAATAGAACGCGACTAAGACCAAAGCATTAATCCTCGATAAAAAATTTCACATGTGAAGATATTCTTAAAAAACTAAAATAATTTTTTATAAAATCTTCTCCCGTGAAGATATTCCTACAAAACTTAAATAGAACGCGACTAAGACCAAAGCATCAATCCTCGATAAAAAATTTCACATGTGAAGATATTCTTAAAAAACTAAAATGATTTTCTAAAAAATCTTCACCCGTGAAGATATTCATAAAAAACTTAAATAATCCATGTTAGTATTTTTGAGAAACACAATACACTTTAGATCAGTTTCACTTGTTATAAGTATTCTATCATATGTGTTATTATTATTTTTTACAAAGGTAAAATAGGTTAAATAAAATGAAAAGTATTTACAAACAAAGAACAAGAAAAAGACTATTTAGGATAAACCCCTAAAATAATTCATTCCTTGTCTAGAGAACAAAAAATACAAACTTGGACAAACCCCAAGTCTATAATACACTGCTATTGAATACAACTCGACTAATACAAACCAAAAACTAACAGCCGCAAACCACTTGATACATTCAAGAAATCCCAAATACTTAGTATACTTCAATAGCAGAACCATACAAATAGAGTCCATAAGCAGCAGTCTAAACTTTCTCCACAAGCCATAGAAAGAGAAAGCAGTGCCTAGCCCCATCCAATAACTCCGCCTCATTAAAAAACCTTCTATAAAACCCATTGGGACAAAAGGAAAAAGAACGCTGAAATGGCAAGGATGGACACAACGTAGGTGCAAAAAATCAGAAACAACTCCATAATCATGACACTCGGCGAAGAATTGCAGCAAACCATAAGCTCAAAAAACCAATAATTGAAGCAAACCATAAGCTTTTCAATGTGACGGGATCGTTGTGATGATCATATTTGGTCAAAAATGCTTCACAACTTAGAGTATCAGATAGCTTCAAATCTAAAGTATGCAAGAAACGTGTATTAGACTCTTTACAGGATTATTATAGGTTTTTTATGATTCTCTTAGTACAAGTAACTGTGAGGGGTAAGATTGCATAAATAATCTAAAGATGCTTCAGCATGAAGCAGTTCAATTTCGTACTCTTCTAACTCATCAATATTATTCTCGTTACAATTTGAATATGATTGCGAAGAGATATCAGATGCAGTGGATTTAATCATTTTGCCATAAAGGCTCCTATTCTCACTGATCCATGCTCAGCACCCCCGATACTGTGTCATAACCTGAGTCGATTCCCCAAAACCGTATACGACTAGGAATTTCCACCAAGCCTAATACCTCAGCGCGCTACAAGCAATTTTCACCTCATAGGAAACTTAGCCAAAAGTTAACCACATCATGGTAAACATATCTTGGTTCTACAACGATGAAATCTAAAAGATCAGCTAAATATGAAACGGGTCAAGCCGAACAAAAGTCACAGTAAATGTGTTTTTAACGCAGAAAACCTACTAAAATATTTAATTAAGTCATTGGTATTATTGAAATATAATATATCTTAATAGAAAGTATTCACCGAACCATTTGGCAAGGTACAAAATTTCGACCTGTTACTCAACTTGAATGAACAACCATTAGAATCATGTTACCTGGAAAACCATTGCGAGAAGCTTGTTAGCTTCACAACACGCTGAAGCCATCTGATCCAGCACACCACATGCAGCTCCAACAACTGAGTTTTATTCTTGTAGAATAATTATGTAACATTTAAGATAGCTTTTACGTTATTATGCAACATTTGAAATAGCTTCTACTTTATAGTGTTTTTACATAAACATGTTCCCTTGAACTGATATTTAAGCCTGTGAAACGAAGATGAAACTTTAAAATCCTAATAGTTAGCTTCATGAAGGTGCATATAGTTCTGTACATATGATAATCATCATGAGCAGGAGCAACCACTTGCATACTAGCAACCTTTGCCCTCAGGAACAACTAAAGAAACCTGTATATTTTAAAAATTCAATGAGTTTTCAGAATCACCTAAGAAACGTAACTGTAGAAATGCAACTTGGATTAAATATTTAAATATCATATAAATAATAATACCAACATGCTAATGCTGCTCTCGAACCGAATATTTCTTTCATTTGTTAGAACAAAATGATGCCAGCGACATACACATCCCATCTGAAAAGTAAACATTCTAGTAACATATTAATATATGATAATGTTATGTAATACAGTGAGAAGCATAAAGAGAAATAATACTTTTTTGACGGATCATGTGCAAAGTAACTTCTGGCCTTTTTATATAAAATTGGCTAATCACCATCCATAAAATCTGACATGTCCATATCAAATCTTGGACCCTGGTTGCTCAATTCAGACGCGTATGACACCTGATAAAGATTTTGACAAATGAAAAGATAGAAAAAAAGCTTATTACAGATGAGAATAATTTTATAAAAGATCGTTTACAAATTTGGGAGCACCGTGTGTAGGTCCCTTGTCCCTTGGCATGCTGCCGAGCCTGTGCATGCTTCCGCGGCCTTTGTTTACCGGGCTGAATTCTTTGAACATCAACTTGACAAGCTTCTCTAATAGGCATCTACAAGGTATATGATTTCCATCAGGATAAGAAGATAAAAGCTTGAGGTGGAACGATTTCCATCTGCAAGGTATATCTTTTTCTTTATCAGAATATAAAAGTAAAATACACCAGAGACTATAGTAGTCCATGCTGAAAATAAAAAAAAAAAAAAAAAAATAATGATTAAATGGACAACACACTCTGCTCACATGCCAATGTACAAGAAAATAAAGTTTATGAATAACTGAGGACCAAAACTGAGAGGAATTAAGAACGCAAGTAGTATATTTTCATAACCCTGTGTGTGAGTTTGATTTACGTGCTCAGAATTCAGATGAACAATTGAATTACTTTGCAGATCTTTATGATACAAATTGGTTCATTTTACATTGGTAAGTACTCCTAGATTTATGTATCTTTAAAAAGAACAATTAGAACAGTGATAGAGTAATAAACAACAAAGTACTTTCTTAAGGACTTTTGCATACCTGGGGAGTGTCAATTCAGAACGAGAGTTAGGGAAGTATCATTGTTAAACCCAAAGTAGAATATTTTTTGATTAAATGTACCGAGTTCTATCAGTTAACAACCACTCAAACTAGATGTAGCCACAATGGTATCTGTAATTGAAGATAAAATTGTCTGGTTTAGTTTTGTGGTTTGCTGCAAGTTCCTGCTATTGGTCAAAATGTTAAACGCTTTTTTTGAAGCTGTGTGTTTGGACATGTAGAGCTACTACTCGTGATACCAGGTCCATGGAAGGCTTGTTCTTTTATTGGCCTGGTATTCATGCTAGTGTGAAAACTCTCGAACTATCACCTAACTCATTTTGATGATAACTTTCTTGGTCTATTTTCTCAAAACTCTATTTCATGGTCTACTAGTTCAAAGTTATTATAAGATCTTGGGTTTAATATCTTATATTAGAACTCTTTTTTGGAACTGATAGTCTTGAAAAATAGCGAGTACGACAAAGCCTGGAATGTTAGAAAGAAAAGTTTGTGTATGCAAACATGCACTGATGTTGTTGGTTATAACATCTCACACTTTCATTCCTAGTTTATACTTTTTTCCAGTAAAATATCTTAACAAGGATATGATACATGACATCCCAGAATCTCAAGATCGGGAAACAAAACAACATCCGATATCTTAAAACACAAGCTTATACCGTTCTATTAATACTGCTTACTGCTTTAGGACGAGGAACTGCTAATGTAGACACAATGTCAGCCAGCAGTTTACCTTCACATGTCACCAGTTAGACTAATATTTTACATACATATTTAATGATGCAAGTGAAATACTGTAATATGCATTTTTTTTCTACCAAGGTTAATTAGTTAAAAATCGCATTTCCCACAATAATTAACCCTAAATTCATATTGAACACAATTTGTTGTGTTTGCGGGTATAATAAACACAGCTTATCAATTTTTATTGCTATACAAACATGACAAACGCTCTCCAGAATAGCCTACCAGTTTTGGCTGGGTAGACCAGAGACAATTATCTCCAAACTCTTTGTGAATCGCATTGATAAATTTCTAAAACAAACAATTTTGGGGTTGACTCTTTTTCTTGCTACAGGATTCTGCTTGTCCCGTGTTTCTTGTTAAATATTTTCAGTATTTTCCATTGATTCAGCTTGCTTTTAGGCTTAGAAATGCCAATCATTATTTAGCTGCCGGTGTTTCAGATGTTGACGTCCTTTTGGGAGGCATTCTATCAACATAAGATAACACGTAGTAAGAATGACATCACAAGTTTTGAAAGGTAATACTTAAAAGAAAATGTGATGCTTAAAATGCTTAAAGAGAAATGCTTATTTTTGAATTTTAAGCACTTAGGGGTTATGGTATGATTCATGAAGACGAAGATAATGATGCAATTGGTGGAAATGATGATGAAAGAGCGATAAGTTGGAAACAATAAGATACGAAATAGGATTGCCTTTATAAATAACTTGCCTTCTTACTGTACATAGTCAAGATTTGACAAGCGTTTTTATTTATACCACACATCCCGTGGCTAGGATAAAGTTATAACTAGTCTAATAGCTTGATGATTTTGATCCGGTAGATGACATCCTAAAGATCTTCCTGATTTGTTTGGTGACGAGCTTGGATTTTCTCAATGATTTGTTCAAGATCGGAAATTCTGTAGTGAGCAAAGGCAATCTTATCCTTTTGCCCTAACTGCTTCTTTTGAAGTTTGATAATCTGAGTGCGGATTCTCTTAAGTTCGGTCTTTAGTTTGTTACCATTAATACGTCCTTCTTCCATTCTCTCAATGCGGTGAAAAGAGAGTTCATTTAAGTAATTCAAAATATCTTCGATTTGTTCCTCATGATGTTTCAGATGCATCTTAATTGAACTTTTTCCTATTTCTAATATCTGAGGTGCGGTAGGAGTATAAACTGAGGAAGATGGTGATACCAAATCACAAGTTTGATTCCGAGATGGATTAGATAACGTAGTTGAGGAAGAAGATGGGGAACAGATTCGTTTCTTAGGTGGTAATAGTTCTTCAGGAACAAAGAAATATCGAGGATCAAATAGTAATGATGGTGGTAATACCGGAGATGGAGTCAAAATAGCTGGTGGAGTAATAGGATCTGGTGATGAAATAGGTAATTCCTTAGCATAAAATGCTTGTACGTCCTTCAAATAAGTATTATTGTAGAAAGATGAGAATACCGGTGGAATCATATTATCTTTAGAGTTTTCCGAAGAGTTAAAAGAATTGCTTCCCAATGAAGCTGGGAAATAATCTGATGAGACCGAAGTATAGTTAAGAATATTCATAGAGGAAAAAGCATCCTCAATATCGGAAGTAGAGCGGTTGGGAGAAGACATCGTTCTGTTAACAACCTAGTTGTAAATAACATAAGTTATTTATGATATAATATAGTATAATAATTATGTATCTTTACATACTGATCCGGATTGTAGTGGCACGGAGGACTTTGATGGCTGAAAAAGAAATGTGGTTATAGTTAAGGTTTTGACCTTGTTCTCTATAACCATGGCGCTGATACCAATCTGTAACACCCCCATTTTTACAATATAGCAGCGGAAGCTAATCTGGGGTATTACTTCATGGAAACAACAATCATAATCATAGAAAACGACCTAAAAGAGACGTTTGTTCAAAAGATACGTTATCATTCATTTCAAATCAGAGTTTTACAAAGGCAGGTCCCAAAATCTAAAACATAATGTGTGAATGATAACAGTTCAGCCATCTTCAAGTCCAAGCCGCTCCGTGCCATATATTGCTTCAATAATCTGAGATAAACATGCTAAAAAGTCAACACAAAGGTTGAGTGAAATTCATAGGTTTGATAAACAGTTTGAATACAAGTCATAGTGTAGTAATTGTACAAACACAATTATTATGAAACTAGTATTTTTATGATCTTGGGTCACGTTATTATATACCTGTTATTTGTAATAATTGCAACGAATGCAATTATCATAGTAATAGTGTATTACTGCGTTATTGTCTTGTTTGGTCTGGCGCTATTGTCTTGTTAGGGTTTGGTTTGTTCATGTTCTTGTTTAGTATAGTCTGGGGACTAAGCTCATGGGCACACAAACTGAATAGTGATTTATATATATTATACCCCCCCCCTCCCAAAATGAATGTGATATATATATAATATTTATATTTTATATATATAAATATATATATATATATTATTTATATATATATAAATGAACTCACTCGGTGCTACTCGCGCGCTCTCTTCGCGCGCGCGATTTATATTATACCTATGAAAATTCAAATTAGTGTGTTGGTTACCTATCCGGCAACACAAAACAGATTCGGTCAATCTGATAGAATCTATCCACAATATTTGCGTTCACCTGAAAAGTGATTAATGGTCCATGATAATGAGGGCTCTTTTGGGCATAATGTAATTAGACAGTTGCTGTAATATTGTATCAGCGGGCTTCGCATATAACTTGTAATCTCTCTCTCTCCTTGTAATTCCTGGTTTAGCATGTATAATTCTCTGAATAGTAATCACATTGTTATAAGATGAACGAGTATGTAAAAGAGTTTGTAACAAGCATGTATCCCCCTCGCGGGTTTATAATAATGTAAAAAAAATAAGTAACTCGCGCGATGTTATGAACCTTCACCTGATATGTAGATGCAAATAAATATTATATGAAGAAATGGAAAGCTGCCCCCCCCCCCCACTGCAACACATCCCCATATCACCACTTCTTAATCCAAGGGTGACATGTTGATCTAACACACAAAATCAATTGATAGTAAACAGCCCACGTCACGCAACCTGAGTAAATATGGTTGAGTCTTGGAACGCTCTTGTATCTCTAGTGCTTTAGTTTTAAGAGTTATGAGTTTGATTGAAGAGTTTGGAATTATTGTATCACCGTTCGGGCCATCATAATTCAGAAGTTCATGCAGTAAATGTTTGAGGAGATAGGCACTTAATTAATAACCCAACAACAGCAATCAGGAACGTAAACCAGATGACCCCTATCATTAATTGTGAAGTACCTAGTCTTGTGTACAATATTAGCTTCCGGAACAATTATGATTCGGTTCATTAAGCTTTTATTAATATCTGGAAATGTTAGTCACGGGAAGCTAATTAAAGTTTGTTGGATAATGTTTTGAGCATGATTTTATACCATTTCAAAATGTTACATTTTAGACCCTGAGGATTGAAAAGTTACAAAATAGTCCTTGAAGTTTGCACTTTTATGACTTTGGTCCCTCAACTTTAATAATATATTCCAAGTTAACCTGGATTTGTGAAAAGTGACTTAATTAGTCCCCTTATAGTTATTAACTTTGTTAAATATGACATTTTTAGCCCTTTAGTTCATAAGTTTCTAAAAGTTACGATATATACCTTGCATGGATTATAATTACAAATTGTCCAAATTGCCCATGCCTCTCGCTTATTTTCAACTGTTCATTAGACATTTATAAGTTCATAATAAACTAAAATATGAAGATTTAACGACAACACAAGTTTAAAATAAAGTTTCGTTCAAGCTTATGAACCAAAAGGGTCCGAAAATTTAGGGTTAGATAATCTCTCGTAAAAAGTGTGGGTTTTTAAGTTTTAAGTTCCACAATTTCCTTCATTATCAATAAAGTGGTTATTTTAACATTATTTAAGAATGCTAGGATAGATTATAACAATATTTAATCATTATAACATTTAGTTTTAAGAAAAACGCGAAATTAGGGTTTCAGGTGTACGGGTTTTGGATCCAAAATGGAAATTGTAGCTATGAACTGGAGTTATGAAACCTTTAACAAGTGTGATTTAGATTAATATGATCATTATAAGTGTGTTGGAGCAGAAGTAGAATATTAGAACCTTGGGTTTGAGCTTCAATGATCAAAAATGGTGGAAATGGGTCGTTTCGGGTAGTATTTCCACTCGTACGCCTTGTATCTTTACTCCGGGGCTTCAATTCTTCAAGGATTCGCTTCTTGAACTTCTTTAATGATCCTAGGATCATAAGGGAGCAAAAGGATGCTGCTTATAAGGGGTATTCAGAGGAGGAGGGTGTTGGTGCGAGTTTGAATGAAGCTAGAAGAGCTCTATTTATATCAAAAAAAAAATGAAGCATAGATGACTAAGGAAGATTTGGTTCTGTTCTTGGACATGTGGAGCAGCTAGGGGATGACTAGGAGAGGCTATATGGTGATTTGTTAAGGCTAGAAACTAGATTGAAGGTGTGGATGGCTAGATGGAAGCCACGGCTGAAATTAGGATAAAAACATGCACATGGTGCCTTCATTCTTGACAATGGAGGAGTCAAAGCTGCTTAGTAAGCTAGCTTTAATATTGAATACTAGAAGGATTCTTGGAGTGGTCATTTTACATCGGTTGCATTTTTAAATGGGTCAAATGAAATATGGAATGTGGTTATGGGTCAGTTTTAGGCTTGTTGTTGTGGTGTTTTTCCAATGGGTTTTTCTAAAGGTACATTTGTGTTTATAATGATTAAGGATAGTTAAAAATAGGTTATCTAAGGTTCTGGTATTAAAGTAATTAGAAAAGATTAGGAATTGGTTTGGGTTAAAACGGGTTAGAATTGAAGAAATGGGGTCACGGGTTCAACTAGGGCTTGTTTAGGGTTTTCTTGACTTTCTTGGTTTATAATTCGTATGATTTTGATTAGGAATGATGGAATACAGATCCTAGGGCTTATATAAAGGATTATTAATGATAGTTTTATCGGTTGGGTTTTAGTTAAAAATAGGTCAAATTGAAAGAAAGAAGTCGTAGCTTGGAATTCGAGTTCATTATACGGACTTGGTAGGTGTGTGTGTGTGTAGCTTTGTATGTGTCTCGTACATTGATGATGCAAGGATGGTTAATGTTGGATTAAAGGTTTTTAAACTCAATTTTATGGGTTTACAAATGGAATCTGGTTGCCTTACTTGAGGGGGAAATGAGGTGGTTGAAATTGAGTAAACGGTGTCAAATCACTTTAGGGTACAATTTAGGGTTTTATGATTCATTTTTGTATAATGAAGTAGAATGATGAAATGATAAGGAATTTATGTTGATAATATTTGAATTTATGTTATTATAACTTATTTAAGTATTGGTTTAGGTTTACAATGGATAAAAACGAAGAAACGAGTCATGGTTTAGAAACTAGCTTGGTTTTAGGGTTTAGGGTTTTGAATTTGGGTTTTGAGTGTAAAAAGATGTATGAAAGCTTATGAATAGAATATTTAGGGTTTATATATTGTAGATTGAGTGTAGTAGCTTGTACAAAAGTGATGGTGAACTGAATAGAATGAAATACGGAGGGTTTTTATTAAAACGGCTATTTTAAGGATTGGCTTAATGATTGTCATATTTGAAGCTTTCTAAGGAATATACTTTGATTAAAGGATTTTTTATTTCATTTTGAGTAGTTTTTATTAATGTGTACATTATGCTTTATATTCTTGTGCATTCTATACTTTAGATATTAATTTTCATGGAATTAGGGTTTAGAGGTATACGATAACGGTTTAAAGCCCGTTTAGATATAACGTTGCGAATAGTACATTATAGGAATAATGTACCTTGTAAAAGGGATATGATGATATTGACTTGACATGTTATGATATTTTCTTGACATATATGAAGACAGGATTGCCATAGATAGGTTGCTGTGAGATCGTACTACTTTAGTTATTGGCAGTTACATGACATTCTTTGGATATTTGGACAAATACAGAAGTAATTGTAATAAAGCAAAATTTCCCCGTATAATTGTGATAATAGTAAATACGTTCTGAATTTGATGACCAATTCTTGGCCCCGTTTGTTATTAAACTGCCTCCCCCAAGAAAGATAATACAGAGTGTGGATGCTGAAAAAGCTGATATCTCAGAAAACATGTGTTGAAGTGGATTCAAACTGATAGACATTATGATGGTTAGAACACATCTGTTCAAGCCTCAAATCCCTTTATGGCAAATGACCGTATTGAACAAATTACGGTTCAAGCCTCGCACCACAATGTCAACAGAAGTTCCTAAAGCGATATGATAGTCATGACATCAATGATAGAGTTGGAAAGTCCATTCGGTCCTTTGTTCGGAACGATTATTTTCAAATAGAGACGAATCAAGATGTTTCAAAGTTCTTCTATTGTTACTTCTGCATAATGCATCCGATAAACGCGCAAACAACAACCAGATTCAATCATCTACTTCAACATTTAGCAGACAAACTGTACTACTGATGATATAAACTTCTACCTCGTAAGATTTTTTATTTTTTTTATTTTGATTTTCTAAATATTTTTGAAAAAAAAAAGAAAATACTCATAAAAATATATAATAACTAACAAAAAGAAAAATAAAAAATATAAAATCTAAAAAACATATATTAAAATCAGAAAATTCAAAAAATACCAAAAAAGAATCGTCTCGACATGTCTCTTGGAATCGTAACTTTTTAGCTCCTAGAAATGTCGATTAACATTGACACGGGTGTGTAAATGAAGTTCGAGCAAAAGTTCAAACGTTTCAAAACATGTCATTTCTAATTTTTCTCAATGACTTATGTGCAAATCATACGTAGTATCCGATAACCTCGGACACGTAGTAATAGGGAGGTGTACGTTTAGTGCGTCTACTCTAAAAATAGAACAGAGAAGTCTTCTAACATGTGGTTTTTCAAAACCGTTGAACACAATTTCTCAAAAGAACTTTTCATGTCAAATTGTTCACAATATAATTTGTGATATCTTTCCATAATAAGTGGTATTTGTTAAAATTATGTGTTCAACACTCCCTTCCTCAAATAAGTTTGAAAATTATGGTATCAATTTTGCTCAATAATGTCGTATTAACAAGTGGGTCAATTTTTGAGAGGGGGCTTTTAAAACAAAGCCTTTTAATGTTTTGGGTATATCTCATAAATGTCAATTTTATGTATCCAAACAAATTTCGTGAAATTAAAATGTGGCAATTATCATGTCAAATAATAATATACATTGTTCACTAAGGCATCTCACTCCGTCTTCAACATTTTGTGATGTCATATCATTTTTTCATTTCAATGTCAAGTTTTAATAAATATTGATATATCCCACATATACGATTGAAAGGGAGCAATCAGAAAAATAAATTCATGCATTATAGTGGTATACAATTTTCTACCCATGGAATTTTTCATGTCAAAGTTCCAATCAATTGGTATTTTAAATACTAAGGATTTATTATTTTAAATAAAGGAGAGAACGTGATTAAAATGTGATATAAAAAGTATGTGATCTTTAAGACTTAAGTTGCGACTCTTTTCTTTCATGTTGCTAAACAATTTTCGAATCTCGATGCAACAGTGTAGGGGGTATTTCAAAAGTGTTTGTATTCAATGGTTTTATAGGTTCGATACTATACCAACAACCAATTAATTCTCACGACTCGGAGTGAAGTATAAGGTGGTTAAGGTTAGGTATAAGTCATATGAATTCATCCAGAACCCTCGTGGGGATCTACCCAAGGACAATCCATCTGTTAGAAATAGCAAGTCCTTAGGTAACTGATTAGAGAAGAATGAGTATAAGGGAATAATGCCGATCTAACTGATTGAAGCTAACACTGAAAACAATCATCAACAGGTGTTAGTAATGATGTTCTTGGTAAGCATTGAAGGGGTTGAAAAATGAAAAAGAAGGTATGGATTTAAGGGTGTGAAAATCCAAAGCAGCCCTCCACACAAACTTAGCTAGAAATCATGGTTAATACATGATCTATCAAAATTCACCATGATGATTGTTATTATTGAAGAAAGCGTCATGGACCCAGTTGATGCGACGCACAAAACCCTTCCCAGACATTCGAAGTTTCTATCAAAAGAAACTTGTCTCATTTTTCACGGAAGATAACACACGTAATCTATTGACATCTCTCAATCCGAGATTGTTGATATTGAATAGGTGGCAGTCTGCTCCAACCTCCGAGTACTAAAAAACAAAGTGCACAAATCGAGTCTAGAGCCAGAAGAGATCAAATTAAAAAATCCTCATTAGGACCACAATGTCAAATAAACTTGTTGGAAACATCATATAATTCACAAGTTGTAACAAAATCCTACGCTTTATCCTTGAGACTTGTTAGAAACATAGTGTGATAGTAAGTATTCACAGTGAAGATGGAAATACCTTGCTTGATGCTAAAATCAAATAGCTCTCGTAGGTGACTTGCAAGATTCTATATGATCGAACTTGTGATAACTGGATGTATGAGTAGTGATTTTGTGGTCTTTGTATATGAATTAACGACTTAATCAGAAAGATAGTAACTATCTGATTCACTCTTGCCATGTTGTCTACTTTGAGACGCTTCGGTAACGAGAACGGCTAGTACAGCTGCGAAAACCTGTCAAGAAGATTCATATGAATTCTATCTGATCACAGGCAGTATTTATACTGTTTAACGAGGAACGTGGTATTGCAACCGTATTTTGACGGATAGTGACAAAGACAAATTTCGTCCATATCTGTTGTTTATTACTAACCTTTTAAATGCAGATTCAAACGTCGGTGTTGCAATCCATGTTCCAGCGAAGTCGGATTCATTACCACATACTCATACTCAAGCTTTCAAAGTCAATCATTCAGCATCAAGATTGTTGATACTAAACTTCCTCAAAGATCTTCAAAGTCAAATCAAGAACCGTATTTTGGGGAGACTGTTAGCCTTATGATAATATAAGTCAAACAAGAATGCAACAAGTATGAGTATGTCGGTCAAGAGCACAAGTTGATCAAGAAAGTCAAATCAAGATGATTCAAGTCAAGGAGATGATGCAAGATAAAGATCTCAAGAACTCAAAGTCAAAAGATAAAGGCTCAAGATCAAGATCACAAAGCATGAATGAACAAAGCCATTACAAACAAGCAAAGACTAAGACCGAAGATAAACAAGGCAAAGCATAAACGTCAAAAGTCATATCTTCAACATCAGGGGAGACAATGATAAAACAAGACAACCTCCTACAAGAATGTTATCGGTCGTACAAGAACGTCAACATAGAAGATCAAGTCCTTCACATCCTTAAAAGAAGAACTTAAAGAAGACCTCAAGAATGGAGGAGTTTGAAGAAAGAGACCTCAACATTGGGGGAGATTGTTAGCCTTAATTTTATATAAGTCGAACAAGAATGTTATCGGTCTTATTAGTCGCAATTAGTCTTGTTAAGTAATAGGCTAGTCGGGGTAAACGGGCTTGGATTGTAATCTAATATTGTCCATGTTTCGGGCTCAAAGCCCAAGTTAAGCCAAGCCCGGACCATTAGTAAAAGCCCATACGCCTACATGTTGGCTAGAGGTATAAAAGAAACCCTCTCCACACATGGAGAGGGTGTTGGTTGCATTTGCTTTCATTTGTAGTCCTCCACTTCTCTCTCTAATCTAATCTTTCTCTCTTGTTTCTCACTCTTGTTTCTCTCTCTACTTTCTCTTTATACTTTTCTCTATTTTTCTAGCTTATTGCTTATTTGGTATGGCTTATTGGTGTGATATAGGTTAAGTTTTGGGATAACAAGAGAGATAGAAATTTTTTTTGTTTTGATTTCAAAATGATGCATGAACCAAAATGTTTGAGGTGGTGGTGGTTATAAGAGTACTAGGGAGACAATTTAGCTTAAAATAGCCATCTTGTCCCCTTCTTGCATTTCCTTGACCGAGTGGATCCTAGGGAGGGTCTCGGGTTTATCTTTTCGTGTCGAGATCACTTAAAAGCTCAATTTTTATCTATTTCAAACATCAACCGAACTTAGTTAGTATTTTCATTGCGTCAAAAATCACTTTTCCATAAATCTAGGTTATTCACACGACACCTAACACATTAAATTGTTACAAAAATCCATTTTGAGCCGTTGTCGGCCGACTCCGGACCGAAAACATGAATTTTTGTCAAAACTCAACCGAACCTTGCTCATCAATTTTAAAAACACTTAAAACCACAAAATAGGAGTTGACAACTTCTATTTGACCAAAATTCCATTTTCTTACGAACGTTACAGTCTTTTACCGAATTTCACGAAAAACAACCGTTTTCTGATAACTTTCAAATCTCACACTCACGATTTACGTTTTAAACCAACGTTATTTTATCACCATGAATTTATTAAATAAATAAACCCATCAACACATTCCCAATTTCATTAAATCTCCACTCTCAAATTAATTGTCGTGCCGGTACGCACTGCGTGACAATTTTTCGCTAGACGCGGGAAAACTTCCCAGAAAACACTGAAAACCTCAAAACCACTCTAAAACAGAAAAATAAATCAAAAGTGATTCACTTACGAACTCAAAACTCCATCAAACTCCCGGTTAAACCGTGACCGTTTTATGCAAAATAGTCAACTGAAGTCAACTTCTCAGCTTTCATCAGGAAAACTAACAAGATCGAAAGACTTCAAAATACGAAATTATAATATTTTATAATACTTAACCCTGGGCAAATTACTGGTTATCACAACCAACCCCCCCTCATGATGAACAAAACATGGAAACCCTCTTTACCCGCCAAACCGAAACCTCAACCGTCAAGTCCAAATGCGAGAAAAGCACAGAAGTGGGCTAAAGTCAATCGGGAAGGGCATCAAAAGTTTGTTCAAGAGCAAGAAGAAGTGAGAAATTTGAATATTGCTAAAAACAATTTTATTATGCTTAAGTACTTATTTTAGACATGTTGGTATTTTTCTTTATTTCCTATTTTATATGCTTTGCTACCTAGACATATTTGTAACTTAGTAGGATGATCACTTGGTAAGAAAACTTGTTGGTAATTTAATAAAATATTGGACAACTAAGTTTGCCTTGGATGATTGGTTCAATTTTATCATCCCTTGGATTAACTTGCATGCTTATGTGATATTTTCTTTTCCCTAGTCAATATAGATATTATGCATGCTTGTTATCTTGTTGATCACTATGCCTATATTTGATCACATGCTAGAATTAGATTAGCTAGCTTATCTTACTTGGAATTTAGCTAGCTTAGTTGAATCTTGAGACATTGGAGATTATATAAATAGCCACCTCTGTTATCCCCATTTTCTGCACAGATTTAAAAAACAAGAACAACTAGGAAAATTTCGTCATTCCTAGAAAACGGGCCCCTGATATATGGAACGACCCTCAAATATATCTGGGACCGTCTACATATTTATGGGACCGTCTATAGTGAAGTCACGAAATTGGTTATCATTTCCTCTTTTTCTGATTAGTTGACTACATTTTTCTTAGACCCAACTGACCTTTCTTCATTTTGACAAACATATTTTGGACTCCTAACAATCTATCACCATGCTTTACCAAATATTACCACCACCTCTTGATTAAATAATCACCACCTTCTTCATTCTTCTCTATCATCTTCTTCTTTTTCTTTATCCATGGCTTCTACTCAAGCTTCCTCCTTCAATCCTTCAAAGAAACTAAAACTCACAATCATACCATCAAGAAAACTCTTTGTGGATTTAACCCAAGAAGATGGTGACATACTGATAATCACCTTTTTACGGGTAATTATATATCAAATAGTATAATAAAATATCAAACATAAAATCCCCGCAAGTCAACCTAGTCAACCCTATAGGAAAAAGGTCAACAAACTCACGGGTATGATATAAATGATTCCGGGCAAGTGATCACCCGGGTCGTTCTCCCAACGAGGCGTGAAATGGAAAGTCGAGAGTCGGTTTGATATATGATGTTTGAATAACAAAGATTTTGATTGGATTTTCTAATTCTATGGGAAAAATCAGTAAGACAAACTAAAAACGAAAGTAATGAAAGCTAAATTACTAAAAACGATAACGGGAATCCTAAAAAAATGACTTAAAACTTAAATTATCAAAATTTAATCCTAAAATGATTTTTTAACTTTTTATAAATCCTAAGTGACTAAAATGTAAGAACAAAGAAAAGTAAACCAAAAACGTAAGCCCTTAAAGTAAAAAACGAAGAAAAACAATAACGGGATTCAAATCTCGTTCTTTAAAAAACTAAATTCTACAAATTTAACCCTACGAAAGAAAATTAATTTTCCTAAGTCCAAAATGATAAAAGAAAATTTAAAAAAAAAGAATTATATTTTTTTGACTTTTATTTAATTTTTTATGAATTAAAAACTGTTTTAATAAAAAAACTAATTAAAAATACTAAACGAAGTTAGAAAAATCTAAAAAATTCATAAAAAGTAGTTTGAATAAAGCTAAATCTAAGAAAAATAAAAACTTGAAAGGTGCTTAATGAAATAAGCCAGAAATAAGCTAAATGTGGCTGATAGGCTTTTTGTGCAAAAAGGGGTTAAATATTTGATTGTGCAAGTTATAAACAGATGGCTCTATCTGTTGATGTGGTTGAGAGTGTGTGTGTTAAGGCTTGGTTGAGAGGGTAGATGTCTGGGGTTCGAGCCTAGCTCACCCCAGACTTCCCCTTTCCTAAGTTTTTATTTTTGAACATTTTTTTTGAAAAAGCTTTTCAAGACTAAAACTTAAAAATAAGCAAATTTAAAAAAGGGAACTTTTTTATAAACTTAAA
>BQNB010013387.1:32988-75555 GCA_026074375.1 Tanacetum coccineum | reverse complement strand
GGGTTCTGATCCTTTTTGTGTATTTATATTTCTATTTTCTTATTGACACATAATAAGAAGGGTTGGTTCGCGCGTGACCAATACCCAAGGGTGCCCCTTAAACGTCATAATCAATACAAGAGTAATAATTCAACCAAGGTAAACTAACCGAGTTAAACGAATGATACTAAAAATCAAACGATTACTAGAGTATAGGAGATTACAAATTGTTTCCTATGGAATTAATAGCTTTACTTGACCTCTTCTGCTCTTCTTGTCTTTTGAAAATTGACTTTTGTGGTTAAGGTATCAAAAATATGTTCAAGCACACTGAAAACCCGTTTTTAGGTTTTCTATTTATAAGGTCTGGAATCTGGTCGATACGACGTATCAAGATACATAGATACGGCATATCGGGGGTTTCTTGAAGTAGGGACCACGTTCGATATCTTCCAGAATAATTTATTACTTTATATTAAATACGGTGTATAGATGTCTTCTTGATACGGCGTATTGGACTTTATATCTTCGTGGTTTCTTATGAAGTGCAGGCACAGATACGTCGTATCTTCCTTGATGGATACGGCGTATAGGATGTCAGAATCAGTTTCTTCATATTTCTTTGTTTAAGCTCTAGAATGCATGCCTTTTTGCTAATCTTCATCAAGTACTCTATAATTACTGCAATTCTCAAATACATACGATTAAGTAACAATTCTTGCAATAATCATACAAAATGGGTTATGTTAATACAAATATTCGCGCAAAAACGATATTTATATTTAATGATCTTCATGTTTTGATAATAACAAATATAATGACATACTACGTAAAAGTTTACGTAAACAAGTTATTTAGTCAAAAGTTTACTTGACGACGACAAATCAGTTAAGGTATGAATATGGCATTATTAAACATAGTTAATGATCAAAGAAAAATATTATCATTTGCATAAACCCTTTCTAATCAAATGATTTAAGTTAACACATGATTAATTACAAGCTAGTTATATTAATCATGTAAGACAAAATAAAATTAACGATAAGTGGAAACAATCTTTCCAAATCTTTTCAAATTTAGAAAATCTTTCCTTATTGGTGATAAGAAATATTTTGTTCTAGAAGAATCTAATAAATTAGTTTTATTAAGTACAAAAAATATTTTGTATAAATTTATGGTTAATCACAAAATGAAAAATGTTGTCCCAGCTCCACCCACGTATCTACCAAATACAAGGGACGGATCCAGGCAATGGTGGATCCGTGAGTCGCACGGACCAGCTGTCTGGGACAGATTTGAATTTTAAAAGTTTGCCTATAAATAGCAACATTAAGCTTTCATTTTAAACAACTCTTGACAAATATTTTTCATATACATCTTTTATCTTTTATATTATTTGATCATTATATACTTGTTACATAATCCATTACAAGTGATCAACTCATTTCACTCTTTAGTGAAGAACACTCAAGAAGACGTCAAGCTTCAAGTGTTAATAGTTTAGTTGTGTCATCACGTTTGTAATAATCATTCATCTTGTATATCTTGTGTTGTGTGTATCATATGTGTATGATAGGTTAGTATTTAGGCCACAAAATACATAGTGTGTTAGATTGGTTCTATCTCGAAGTAGAACTCGGTATTTAGCTTAGTACCGGAAAAAGTGGAAGCGACGTGTACGGTTTTCTCCGCCTAAAGGGAGTTTGTTGACATAGTGAAGATAACTCTCAAGTTGGGTACTTGGGGAGTGGAGTAGGGCGAAGAGGAGCTTCGTAGCCGAACCACTATAAATCATTGTGTCATCGGTTTGATCTTTCTTATCTTTACTTGTTTATACTTTGTAGATTACTTATTTACTTATTGCATCGCTATCATATATACTTGTGTATATCTCTTGAGTTCACATAAGTCGACAATATAAGTTTTATTTTAATTTTTTACGAATACTCAAATGGGTTTAATTGTTAAACAAAATGGCATCTTACGAAAACAATGATAAATTTTGTTATAAAATCATATCTTTATATTAATAAATGGATCAAATGGTGAAGATTGTGTCCGGTTTCGACCGTTTCCTGACATTAACAGGATGAGGATTGAGCAATCTACTGACCATCCAAATATCGTATATAAGAATATGTTTTGCATAACTAAATTTTTCATTCAATAGATCAATGATTCAAATGATATGAAAAGAGAATGAATAAACATGGTGATTCAACTGTCTGTGATCATAAGTTTCTCATGTAACAACAAAGGCAAAGTTCAAAGTTTGAAAAGATTGTTTCAAAAACCGTTAAAAGTGGTTTATGACTATCTATTGTGCATAATTGGGTAAATGGTCTAAGTCATGTCCGGTTTCAACCGTTTTCTGCATTGAACGGAATGAGGAGTAAGTGGCTTAGTGACCATCCAATTATTGTTACATTAGTTTGGTTGTATAATCATTGTTTTCAAACATCTTTCGAAAACTTGTGATTATGGAAAAGCTATCTCAATTTCTATCAAAAAGTTATATCTTTGTGTCACAAAGTGCTACTCTTTTGCTTAAAAGTATTTTATGAGAATATAAAGTTATACTCTTTGATTTCTTAAACATCAATGATTGTCACAACTTGTGTTTTTGCCAAGTTGATATTTGTCTAAATCAGAGTATATCTTTATTATTCTTAAAAGAATATCATTTCATAAATGCTTTTTGGTGAGGAAATTCAAAATAGAATGAGAGATGAAATCCATACGTGAAAAAGCAAATCAAAGTATGCTCGAAAAAGAAATGCCAGAGCATACAAAATAAGATCAAAAGAAAAAGACAAATAAAGCGTATGACATGTGCCCGAAAAAGCAAGAATTGACACATGAGAAAGAAAATGATCAGAATATGCTCAAAAAGATCTGACAAAGAGATGAGAAGAAAGGAAAGAGTGACCGGAAATGTTTTAGATGCGGTGATCCAAATCATCTCATTGGCGATTGTCCAAAACCATCTCGCAACAAAGATCAAAAGGCCTTCATTGGAGGTTCTTGTGGAGCGATAACGAAAATTACAATGAGACAAAATACCAACGACAGAACTTGCTCTCATGGTCAATCGTCAAAATGAGGTAACTTTAATATCTTCAATATTATAGTGACAATGCATCTTTCTCTTGATAATGATAATATGCAAATAGAATACGATAGCTTATGTGAAATTAGCTTAAAAATCATTAACAAGAATAATATTTTGAAAACTAAAAGAGATCTTTTAGAAAAAGAAATTTTAGGATTTTGAACGAGATAATTAGAAACTTGAGAGAAGTAAAGAAATTGAGATTGCGTGTAATTATGTGAAGAACTTAAATCGGAAAACGCTAAACTTAAGGAAACTCAAGTTAAATTTGTTAAATTTGATAAAAGCGCTAATTCACTTGTGAAATGTTATATTCATCAAAAGTTACCTAATTGTAAAATAGGTCTAGGATTTGATGATAGTAAAGCGTCAACAAGCGGAACGAAAAACATGAGTTTCGTTGGATCGTCCGCTGAAAAGGAGACAGACGGATCTACCATAAAGGTGCACGGATCCACCTTATCTGGATCCGTGAGTCGGACCTATGGCAAAAAGGGGACATAACACGTTTTTAGTCAACCTATGTCTTCTAGATCGGATTTTGTTATTACTAGGAAGAAACTAATACTTAATAGCATTGATGAGTCAAAGAAACCATCTTTAAAACCATCACCTAAAAGTGGTATAGGTTATGTCAAAACCGAGTCTAGATCGAAAACACCTCCACCTAGAAGAAACATCTCTTCTCAACCAAGATACAACACACCTCAATCTAGGAGAAACTCTAGACATCCAATTCATCAAAACTTCTACCCTATAAATTGGAACAACCAACAAAATCAAGGCTTCGTACATATGGGAAATTGTATCCCATTTCAATATCCCAATCAATTGCAACAAATGCAAGGGATGCACAACACTAACATTTTCGGACCCATGAGATATTGGGGAACAAATGCTTGAATTTGTTTTTGTTGAAATAGGTATGCTTGAGAACATGCTTAGAACCGGATGTGTAGGATCAAAGATAGTGTAGTTGCTCCAAACATCATTATATGACTAGTAAAAAGAGTTTAATTTCTCTTCCTACAAAGCATACGACAAGAGGTAATGTTGTTTTTGGAAGTAACCTAAAAGGAAAGATCATAGGCAAAGGTACAATCTCTAATGACTCTCTTACTATATCTAATTGTGAGAAAACGTTAGATAACTTTGCTTTTAACTTTACTTTAGTGTAGTCAAATTTGTGACAATAAAGTATCAAGTATTATTCACGGTAAGAAGGTTTAGTTAAATTATTAAGATGGTAAAGACCTAAGGAAAAAGGGATTAGGAAAAATGGTTTTATACGTATGAAATTAGAAAATAATTTCAAGAAAATTATATCTCTCCGGTGTGGATAAATTATACCTTATGACATTAGAAGTCTTGGTCATGCAAATGCATTTATTCAAATCGTTGTCATCTAATGAATTAGTTAGAAACCTTACCTAAGCTAAAATATGATAAACAATTTTTGTGTGCTTATGTAAAATTGAAAGAATAGCTCATGCAAGTCTTGAAAGATAAAAAATATTGGTTTCCTCAAAAAGATGTTTCGAATTATTACATATGGACATATTTGGTCTCGACATATTAAAAAGATATGGATGGTATATTTATACACCTTAGTTCGTTAGTAGCGATTATTCTAGGTATACATGGACTAGATTTATAAAGACTAAAAATGAAGCTTTGAGAAATTTAAAATATTAAGTAGGAAAATTTAAAACCAACAGATAGTTATATAATAGCTATTAGATGAATCAATGGGTCAGGTTTTGATGATAATGATGTACATTTTGTAGACTTTATTGTGATGACAAGGACAATCTCATAACTTCTCAGCTCCACGTACTCCACAATCAAATGAGGTAGTAGAAAGAAAGAATATGACCTTACAAGAGATGTATAGGAATATGCTTAATTAACAATCCATTCCACAAAAGTTTTGGTGTAATGCCATTGATACGTCAACCTATATACTAAATAGAATATTAATTCGACCAATACTAGGAAAAACTCCTTATGAAATATTTAGAGGTAGGAAACCTTCTTTGGAATATTTTAAAGTATTTGGAAGCATGTGATTCATTTTGAATACTAAAGACTATCTAACCAAGTTTGACCCAAAGTCATACGAAGGTTTTTTTCTAGGATATTCTCAAAATAGTAAAGCTTATGTAGTATTAAATAAATAAACAATAAAAGTCAAAGAATCACTCAACATGACATTCAATGAAAGTCCTCCTCCTATCAAATTATCACCATTAGTTGATGGATTAGTTGCGTATTTGTTATGTGTATATCTGTTGATGAAGAGAAGCCATAGAAAGGGGAATACCAAAATTGTAATACTATTACAACAGAAGATGAGTCGATAGAAGTTAACAAAATCATTAACATTAAAAAAATCCAAAAATCATCCACTAGATCAAGTCATAGGAAATCTTAATCAATGAACTTAGATATCAAGCCTAAATTACTTTAGTAATTTCGCTTTGTATTATCATCTATAATAGAACAAAAATCGTCAATGAAGTTTAAGATGAATGTTGGGTTTTAGGATGCAAGAGAACTAAATTATTTGTAGATAAATGATGTTTGGGAATTAGTCCCTTTACCTATATGTCAATTCGTCATAGGAACAAAATGGGGTTTTTAGAAATAATTTAGATGAAAAACCGGTTTTTTTTAGCTATCTAGAACTAAGGCTAGATTTAGATTAGTAGACAAGGTATAATCAATAAGAAGGATATAGATTTGATTAAAACTTATGATCTTTGGTAGTGATTAAGTTCGATTAGATACTTCTTGATATTGATATTGCTTATGGCAAAGATTTTAAATTATATCAAATGGATGTAAAAAGTGCTTTTCTAAATGGTTTTATAAATGAAGAGGTTTACATTGCTCAACCTCCGGGGTTCATTGATTTTCAAAAGCCAAACTATGTTTATAAACTTAAAAAGGCTTTGTATGGTCTTAAGCAAGCTCCCAAAGCTTGGTATGATAGACTAAAAGCATTTTTGATAAAACAAGATTATTCAATAGGAATGGCCGATAATTCACTTTTTACTAAGAAATCAAAATCACATATTATCATTGTTCAAATATATGTCAACGACATTATATTTAGTTCTACGAGTCAAAACTTGTGTGATGATTTTGCAAAAATCATGCATGACGAGTTTGAGATGAGATTTGATGGGGAGTTGACTTGTTATTGGGTCTTTCAAATTAAAACAAAATGGAAGACGGAATTATTTTTCAATCAATCCGAGTATTCAAGGAGATGTTAAAGATGTTGGGTTGCAAAGATTCCAAACCAACACAAGACGCCGGATGTCAACGGAGTTAAGCTCATATAAGGACGATGAAGCCGACTTCATGGTTAGTTCTAAATAATCAAGGTATGTTTGGTAGTTTACTTTTATTTAACTGCAAGTGGAGCGTTATTTTGTTAGTGTTTGCTTAGGTGCTCGTTTCTAAGAAAATCTAAGATACCCATTTATAAGCCGTTAAGCGGGGGGAGGAGGGGCGTGGAGCGTGTGGTGTATATTAGGTATATTTGAGGAACTATTCACTTAGTAATTATGGTATCTAAAAGGAACCAGAATAAAAACCGGTAGTTTTTGCCAATCTGATCACACTGAAGGTTTCGTTGATGCATAGAGCATAGTGGTCGGTTTGAGTTCATGGGGATGTTGTTTTTACATCTTGGATCGCTAGAAACAAATGACCCGCTTGCTATCTCCTACGACGAAGGCCGAATAGGTTCTTTACCAGAAGGTCATGTCATCAAGCACTATGATGAAACATTTCTCATCGACTAAGCATACGCCTCGAGACGTTTCGATTATTTGCGACAATTAAAAGCGCTATCGATCTTAAGTATAAACCCCATATACACTCTATGCAACTAAACATATAGAAATCCGTCACACTTTCTACGCGGGATAAGTCCAAAAGGGCATTATCTCTAGCGAGGAAAGTCGCATCTGAAGATAACATTGCCGATTTATTTCTTAGCCTTAAATCGTGAAATATAAGTATTTAATTATTTAAGGACTAGGATTAGGAATGATGGAAAACTTATCATGGATAGTGATCTCCATCATCTAAAAAATAATTATAAACAGAAATTTAATGTAGTAATTAATCATTATTCAAAAGATGTTAATTCTCATTACAAGTTCCAAATTCTAAAACTTCCGATCATGAACATAATCGAGATTAGAATTTTACTAGATAAAGAAAATATCAATAAATTGACCAAGATATTTTCTAAATCTACATGTATGGTCTATAATGTAAATTACGAAATCGATTAAAAAGGATGAAAAGAACAATCCTTGAATGGCAACTCACACTTGTGTTGACGATGTTTTGTTAAGTCTAAATGTTCATAAATGATTGTGTTATTAGATAGATGGTTCAAACTTTATGCAAAAGTTTAACACTACTCCTAGTAGATAGACCTACTTGAAATTTCCATCGGGAAATTCACGACAAGTTACACGGTTCACTCAAAACATGGACGTCGACTCCGAAAATTATATCACATACTCCTAATAGTAAGTATAACACACTCCAATCAAAAACACAACACCATATCTCAATTTGCTTAAAAATCAACTCTGTCCATATTTGTGGACACCTGCGGATCATGGATCCACCATATGGAGATTCGTGTGTTATTTAGGTGGAACCGTGCGTCACAGATCGCGGGTAAATAATAGATTTTAACAATTGGACCACAATAATTATTAAATAAACTCAACTCGAACTCAAACATAAACCCTCAACAAACATAACATATATCTGCAATTTGGAGCAATTTATCTAAAAGTTCATTAACAATCATCAATCTATAACAACTATTGTAAGTGATTTCATTTTATTTTCTTCTTAATTTTGTGTCTAGGGTTTTGATTTGCTCAAATTAAATAATTTGGGTATTTTAAATTTTCATACTATTTTCACACAATTAGAATTAAGATATAGCAATGTATAACTATTATGACACTTAGAAAGCATAATTAAAGCGATTCGACAAAAAATATTTTTTGCCAAAAACCTTAAGTTATGATTTTTGAAACTTCACTTCTAAGAACCTTTCAAAATAAAGGTTGTTTAACTACATTGTTAATACAACGCAAAAACATTTTTCTTCATGCATTAGGTCTCATGAATGTATATATGAGATGCTTAATTCAAAATCATTTTTCGTTCCATTCATCTAGAGCAATATCAAACATAGGTTGTGCATTAAGGTTTGCTTATTACTAGTATTAATAATATTTTCTCTTGTTGTTTGAGTCAAGCAAACTAAACACCCACATCAAGTCTATATAGACACACTTACATTCTATTTTTCATTTATCGAGTCATTATCATAATTTCTCATTGAAATCACTATACGTCACGTAGGTACCAAAATGCTAAGCGAATACCAACAAGACTACAAGAAAACCCATGCTTACGCTCTAAAAATCTACAATGATCCCACATGTCTGATTCACTTAGGGATATCTATAGGACTTTAGAAAGTTTGATTATTCATACTGGGGAGAACCGATTACCGATTCTTTTCTACTATGTCCTTTGATGATGACGCACGTGGCAAGTTACCACATAGGTTTTTGAATTGCTTGCTATCTCTAGATGAGCAATATTGTCCTAGGTTTATCTTTGGTTTTACAAAATCTTTTTAATAGAAAGAGACTCCAACAACCATTTCTCAATTGAATTCATTATCAACAATCATCATTTCAACCTCTCCCTTGCTTAATTTGCCGAGATTACCCATCTCCCTAATCAAGGAATTTGCATATACTTCGATGCATGGTTTCTTGATGAACTTGAGAAAACCCTAGAGCAAATTGAACCTTACAACTCACGTCTTCCTGCTCTTGATGATATCCAAAACCTAATCTATAGAAGAACCGTTCTTGAAAATATAGACAAAGAGGGAAACACCATCTACAAATTGCCAAACCAAATCGAAACAAATGAGCTTTTGATCACCTTAGGCCTTGTGAACTAGTCATTAGGGAAAATGTCTATTCGACAATAGGAAATAGAGACCACACTCAAGCAGTTATTGCTTTGATGTTGTATTGCCTAGAAAATAGACAACCTTTCAACCTTGCCTACTTCATCATTAGGAGGATGTACTTCTTTAGGCATAGACGAGACAAAGTTTTACTATATGGCATGATATTAAGTCGTATCTTTAAGAACCTTAAAGCAAACATGGCACAAGGCTCATTTGATGAACGTTACAAACTTGTCTAGAATATATTCCACTCCCTTAAGGGAGGGGGGGGGTCAATAACTACCTTAAGAAGCCTCCACCCAAAAAAACTAGGAATGTAGAAAAATCTAAACGGACTCAATTAAGCACTTCTTCCTCAACCGAGTCACCACCCTTTGATAATAGAGATTTGCCTAGCACCAAACTTTCCACTAGGTCATATAGTAGGGCTCTTAAGGACGATCCTAACATGTCTAAGGAGCAAAGGGAGTGTTGTCCTAGTTGTAGGATACCTCTTGTTGGATCCCACTTCAACACTTCTATAGATCAAATTCCTTAAGGTTGTTTAAGGTTTAGTTATATTAGATAAATCTAACAACCAAACTCTAGTTAGAAAACTTTGTGTGAATATATTAAAGATTATGCGGAATCTAATCTTTAATAAGAAGAATTTTCAATGGAATAGTAAAATACAATGATTTTAACAAAACCTAAAAGCTCCAATATTATTAAGCAAATAATACGAATACTCTCCTAGTATTAGGGTTACAAAATCTTGAAGCTATGAACTATACGACTTTGTATATTTTTATAGATAGATTGTGATGGTATTATATCAATCTCTATGCCCTAGGACCTCCTTTTATACACCAAAGAGTCCTAGTCGATTTACAATATATTCCTAAGACTTAGAATATTCTCTATGATCTATTCTATAAATAACTAATACTTATCACATAAGTTATCTTGATCTCCAAACAATCTTTATCCTTTCTTCTGTCTTTATCCTTTCTCTGATAGTAGAAACTCTTTCAGCAATCTTAATCTTTAAGCATTTGTAACTTTCGTACTTAGAGCATCTAACTTTTTTCACCAGCAGTAAGTAGTAACTTATACACTTGAGAGAATTAACGTATAAAGCAGTAGTAATACTAGATATTTTCTTCATTCTATACCAGCAATATATCTTTACATAGCAGTATAATATTTTACATAGCAGTGGTAAACTGTGAACTAGTAGTACTAACTTTATACTAGCAGATGTGGTAAAGATAGAGTTCATCTAAGTAATTCAAAATATCTTTGATTTGTCCCTCATGATGTTTCAGATACATCTTATCTGAACATTTTCCTATTTCAAATATCTGAGGTGGGGTAGGAGTATAAACTGAGGAAGATGGTGATACCAAATCACAGGTTTGATTCCAGGATGAATTAGATAACGTAGTTGAGGAAGAAGATGAGGAACAGATTCGCTTCTTAGGTGGTAATAGTTCTTCAGAAACCGAAGTATAGTTAAGAATATTCATAGAGGAAAAAGCATCCTCAATATCGGAAGTAGAGCGGTTGGGAGAAGACATCGTTCTGATAACAACCCAGTTTGTAAATAACATAAGTTATTTATGTAATAGTATAATAGATATGTATCTTTACTTACTTGTTCCGGAATGTAGTGGCACGGAGGACTTTGATGGCTGAAAAATGAAATGTGGTTATAGTTAAGGTTTTGACCTTGTTCTCTATAACCATGGCGCTGATACCAATCTGTAACACCCCCATTTTTACAATATAGCAGCGGAAGATAATCTGGGGTATTACTTCATGGATACAACAATCATAATCATAGAAAACAACTTTAAAAGAGACGTTGTTGGAAAAATTTAGTTATCATTCATTATAATCAGAGTTTTTACAAAATGTAGGTCCCAAAATCTAAAATATCAAGTTTGAATGATAACAGTTCAGCCACCTTCGAGTCCATGCCACTCCGTACCGCAACTTGCTCAATTACCTGAGATAAACATGCTAAAAAGGGTCAACACAAAGGTTGAGTGAAATTCATAGGTTTGAAATGTAATAGTTAAATACAAGAACTTTTTTGGCTATGGTAGAAGGACCATAGTGAACAGATATTTTAACGCGGTAAAATCCATCAGATAAGACGCTGTTTAGCATCTCTCTAAGCGAACAGATATTTTAACGCAGAGTGATATGTGAAAACAACGATTTTAGAAAGAACAAGGTACGATTGAAATTTATCGAACGTGAAAACTACGGCAAATAGTTCTTTCTTCGTAACCATATAGATTTTTGGGTGCTGTAATTCCAAAGTTTTGCTGCGAATGGTTATGACAAAAATGATATCCTTCGCGTTGACCAGCAATAACGTCCAATAACATATCACTAAGCATCGTACATAAGTTCAAACGGTTGTGACTAATTTGGTGAAACCATAATCGGTGCATGCATTAACTTTTCTTTGAGCATTTTTGAATGCCTTTGAATGCATTCTTCAATTGAAATCAAAGAACAAAATTTTCTCAAGAAGTTTTGGGTCCCAACAGCAACCGTCATATTTTGTAAAAATCTTTTGATAGAATCAGCGGTAGAAGCCCACAAGACTTAGAAAACTTCTAACCGCTTTATCGTTAATAGGTGGTGGCAATTTGGCTATCACGTTGATTTTTGCCTTATCAACTTCCAATCCTGTGTTGGAGACTTTATGACCAAGCACAATTCCTTCTGTCACCATGAAGTGACACTTATCCTAGTTAAGCATAAGATGGGCTTGTTCGCATCAGATGAGCATTTATTCATGATTGCAAGGCAAGAATCAAACTAATTTCTAAATACTAAGAAATCATCCATGAAAACATCCATGGAGGTTTCAAGCATGTATTGATGATGATCATGCATTGTTGAAAGGTTACAGGTGCATTGTAGAGACCAAAAGGCATACGCTTGTAGCGTAGGTTCTACAGGGGCAAGTAAATGTGGTCTTTTCCTGATTAGCAGGTTCGATTGGGATTTGAAAGTATCCAGAAAATCCATTGAGAAAACAAAATAACTTGTTCCCTGCTAATCTTTCCAGCATTTGATCCATGAAGGGTAGAGGGAAATGATCCTTTTAGGTGGCTTCATTCAACTTTTGATAATCAATACACACACGCAACCGGTGATAGTTCTTGTGGGAACAAGTTCATTCTTTTCGTTTGTCACAACGGTTATTTCTCCCTTCTTAGGTACATAATGAATGAGACTTACCCAAGAACTATCTTTGATGGGGTAAATGATATCGACATTAAGAAGTTTGATAATCTCTCTTTTAATAACTTCTTTCATATTTGGATATGGTCGATGTTTTATTTGAATGACGGGTTTGGCATCGTCCTCAAAGTTGATTTTGTGTTTGCAAAAAGAGAGGTTAATGCTCGGAATATCAGATGTTTTCCAAGCAAACGCTTCTTTGTGATTGTTAAGAACGGAAACAAGACGTTTTTTTTTCATCGTCTTCGAGCAAAGCGGATATGATTATTGGAAGGAAAGATTATTTTTCTAAGAAATCATATTCAAGATGATTGGTTAGAGGTTTCATCTCAAGATTAGTCGGTGGATCTTGGATGGAAGTATTGATTCTCAGTTGATCATCAAGGGGTAATTCCTTAAAATTGACTTCTTCCTCTTACCTAGGAATTTCTTTGACGTCGACATTTATGAATTCTTTGAATTCCTTGTCGAGAAATGTTTCATTGATCTTTTCTGAGGTACTCATCAATGGTTTAAGCATTTAGCAATGCATCCAATTCCTCTTCCGTAACTTCATTGATAACATCCATGCAGAAACATATGTCATCATTGAAATGGGAATGTTTCATAGCTTTGTCAATTAGAAAAGTAATTCTATCATATCAAACTCCTAGGTTGAGTTCTTTTCTTTTGACTCAGATGATAACATCAGCGGTATGCAAGAATAGTCTTCCAAGAATGAGAGGGACTTTATTATCTTCCTCTATTTCTAGGATTATGAAATTGATTGGAAATACAAATTTTCCCACTTAGACAAGCATATTCTCAACAACTACCATAGGGTATTGGTAAGTATGATTGGCTAAGAGGATACTCATCCTTGTAGGCTTCAAGGTATTAATGGAGAGTGATGTGTACAATGAATATGACATAAGGTTGATGCTTGCGCTAAGATCGGCCAAGGCTAGACATTCAACCAAGTTCGCTAAGGTACATGGAATTAGAAAGCTTCCAGGGTCACCTAGCTTAGGTGGGAGCTTATTCAAAACAATGGCAGTGCATTCTTTATTTAAGAAGGCAACGGAGATTTGCTCCATCTTGCTTTTGTTGCTCACAAGATATTTTAAGAACTTCCCATAATTCGGCATGCCTGCTAGGACGTCAATGACAGGTACATTGATCCTAACTTATTTGATCATATCCATGAACTTGGTATAATGTTTTTCCATCTTTTCTTTGCGTAGGCATTGAGGGTATGGAATTTTTGGTTTATACGCCTTGAGCGGTGCTGGATCAGATTTATTTTGCTTAGAAGAAGATGATTCTTCTTCTTTTTTCGGCTTCTTGAGCCTCATCCTCGCTATCATTGTGGATGATAATGGTTGTCATTAGGGTTTACTGGTGGATCATATGTCTTACCGCTGCGTGTGAATATGACATTTACATGCTCATTTCGGGCATGTGGTAGTCGGTAAGGTTTGTCATCCGATCCCGAGGGTTATCGATTATTTTGGGTGTTACTTGGGAGTGAACCAGTTGATCTAGTGGAATGTTGGTCAAAGAGTCGACCAAACTTGGTCACAAGGTCTTGAATCGCAGCTTGGTAATTCTTTTATCCTTGTTCGATTTTGGTTTTGAGATTGAAAAACTATTTTTTACGAAATCAATTGATGATTTTTGAGCGACCAGAACTATGACATGGTTTTTTCGAAGTCGATATCGTTGAATTTATTTTCGGGTGTTGGTGGAGTTAGATTGTTGTCTTCACGGGGTTGTGAGTGACGGTTGTCGTCTCTTGGTTGGCAATCACGCCAATTTCTGGAATTCCTACCGTAGTAGTTTCCGCGATATCCTCCTCCTCGATATCCTTCATAGATATAGTTAGCTTCTTTTTTGGGTCCTCCCATTGGTTTGTTATCACATTCCGATGATAGGTGAGGTCCTCCACAACTGTTGCATCTGTATCGCATTTTCTTCATTTCTCCTTTGATCTTTTTGAACTGCGAGTCGATATTAGTTATTAACGCTTCCATCTTTTCCCTGAGTTTGGAGTTGTCGATACATTCTGTGAAGGCAATGGTTTTCCGTAGAGGTTTGGCTTTTATATCTTTGGACCAATCGAGTTTCAATAGTACTCGGTCTTCGAGCAATTGATATGCTTCGTTAGGGGTCTTATAGAGAAAAATTCCTCTAGCATCAAAGATGGCTTGTGTGGCATCGTCAAGACCATGGTAGAAGATTTGGATGATGGTTCCTCGTCCTAAACTATGTTCATGATAAAGATGAAGTAAGTCCTTCATGCGAAGCCAAGCGTCAACGAGTGATTCATGAGGATTTTAGGTGAAACCTTGAATTTATTCCATCAGTCGGTCAAACATTGCGGGAGGAAAGAATTGGCTTACAAAAGCTTACCTCATCTATTCCTAAATAGTAATAACACCGGGACTCAATTCGTTGTACCAAACTTTTGCATCTACGGAAAGAGATGATGGGAAAAGTTTGAGTTTGATGGAGTCCACATTTGTGGTGCCATATTGGAACATGCCTCAAAATATGACAATTTTCGGCGATGTGCTTATGCTGATCGGCCCGCACAGGCGCGGCCATCTAATTGGCCGTCCTTAATCATTGATAGGTCGATTCCTTTACGGAAAAGTTGTCTCCAAGTTCGACTCGGAACGATAGCGGACTCGGGTGTCCGGTGCTAAGATCAGTTGTTTCCCATGGGTTTGATCGTCAGCTAATGGAAATGTAGATCAATTAAATGTGTTTTAAATTACTTCAGATTCAAAAGGGTTTCAAAAGGCGAATATTTTGGAATTTTAGGGTCTTGGTCTTCTACAAGGAATGAATCGCATTTCACTTTTTAACTTTTCTTTTTATTTGATGAATTAACTTCTGGTTTTATAAATAAGGGCTAATTGGCTATTCTCTTGATGAACGGGTGTTCATACAAGGGTAAAAAACAACTAAGAAGGGTTTCTCGAATGGCTCGGTTTAGGCATAAATAAAAAGGGAACGAAAAGAAAAAATAATTTTTTAGACAGAACGTTCCAAATGTTCGGTCTAGTAAACTAGTCGTTCGTCTGGCTGAGTTTTGATTTGATTGGCTCGTCGGGCCGGACGGGTTGATGTGTTTCTGGCTCGAAATGGACAGGGATGGGCGGCCACGGGTTCGGGCTGGCCGCTCGTGGACCTGGCTTTGGGTTTTCCGCATGCATCTCAGGATGCTGGGCCGATTGCTAGAGTAAATCTGAAAAAGATTTCATTTGAAAAAAAACGACAAACGCAAAAATACATTTTTGAGCAGCAAATTATAAACAAAGTTAACGATGTGATCAAATCCCTGGCAGCGCGCCATAGAAAACGTTAATTGCGTTCACAATGGGGCACTGCTTTAAATTCATAACACCGGTTACCGAACTTCTTTGGCGACACACACAGAGCAATGTATTGTCCGTTAGAAGCCAGAGGTTTTGAAATGGAAGGGGCTGGGATCGTTCGCAATGGGGATTTTTATGTATTTGACGATTTTTTTGAGTAATAATAAGACAAATAACCAATGACTAGACAAGTAAAAAATATCGATAATATTCAAAGATTCAAATAATAAAAACTACATTTTTAATTGTTTAGTTTGACAATCCAATTTGAAGAGATTGTGATGAACATTTTAGAACAAGATTATTAATGTGAATTAAGATGGTGTAAGCTAACTATCGTTCTGAAGACTCTTAATCCTCATTGATCTAAAATGATAAAAACAAGCTTTAAGTTCAATCACTCAATTCAAGACCAATCCAATTTTAAATAGTTTGATTCGCGGTTCATTTCACAAACATCTTAACACCCATAATTATGCTTTTTGTTAGATCAAATCTCTTAAGAAATGGCCAATACAAAAGGTAGCCATCCATAGACAAAAGGCTACAATTGGTTAGATAATAAAATAACCCTTTCAGATCGACCTATAAAACTTTTAACAATCAATCCGATTGGATAAAAACAGTGTCACATTGAACATAAAGAGACAAGATAGATCTTAAACTAGCTTGAAATTGATCAAAACATGTTATCACAATAGAAAACAAATATCACAACATAAACAATAAATCTAATCAAGTGCACAAAAGTACAGCCATCTCATCGTAAACAAAGAAATAAACTTACAAACTTTAGCACTAGAAAACATGATCAAAAGGTCTTACAAAGATTGTAAAAATATTACAAGAGATGAGGCTTTGATACCTTGAAGATTGATGATGATTTCTTGATGATCTTGACCACCAAATGATGACATCTTCCTTCTTTTAGCTTTTGTGATTTTCTTGCGTTTTAGGAAAGGGAATTGGCTTTGAGAGAGAGTGGAGAGGGTTTGTAATTAGTCGTAGAGAGAATGATGGAATTGTGTGTGAAAACCAAGGATAAAGGGTGATATCGTATAAATACGTACTAGCCGTATGTATATAGTATTAAGTATCCCGTTAGAAATAAGAATCACTTTAGGAAAAGTAATAATTAAATCTTCCGAAGTCGTATCCCAACGAGAATTGAATTTAAGATTTACGTTGAAGTTTGTCGTTTGATGCTTGATTATCTTTTTGATATGGTTTTGGTTTTAATACTATTTATATAATAAAAAGTTAAATTACTATCAAGATATAACTAAAATGGATATGCTTGTTAAGTGAGGCGAAAAGATCATTAAATGTGAAAGAAAAAGATAATAAAGAATTAGTACCCGTTTAAAAAACTGTTTTCTCACAACGTTGGTTTTTATTGAAAACGATCCTTTATTTTGGTAAACTTACTATAAATGAGACGAATTGGACCCGTTTAAAAACATTATTTTCTCACAACGTTGGTTTATTTTGAAAAAAATATCTTATATAAGTATTAATTACTAGATTTGATGTTTGACTATTTTTCTGGCTTTTGCCCTTCGAAATAATCAAATAAGAAATCTAAATAATCTGAAAATTGTTAATTAACAAATCACTTTATAATCTACACTTAAGTCACTAATCACTACTCACTTAACAAGCATATATAAATCTACTCGCTAAACATGGAAACTAAATGAACAATAATAAAAAAAGCAATAAAAAACAAACATATTAAGCTAGACTAACTAACATTTGAAAAAGGGAAAAGAAAGTAGAACCTGAATGATGAAACCGATACGAATGTAACCACCCGATTATATAAACTAGACTAAATACCAAGTTTATTTCTTATTTAGACTTTATTTACTTAATAGATAATAAGTATTTAAACTTTATTCTCTAATAAGATAGTAAAATCTAACTAAGCTTTAAACTTAAACAATAAGCTAGCATATACAACCCGTAAGCTCCTCGCCATATGTGTTTAACCGCATTTCATCAATCAAAAGACAAGCAAAGTTATATAGATCATAAGATAGGGAATAAGCTACTACTAAATCAAACATAAGCCGAGCCTAATCTAGAAAGTAAACCAAATTAGAATATAACATAAGCTGAAATAAAAGTAAACCATAACTAATCTATAATTAAGCTAACCAAATGATCCTTAATATTTTGAAACAAAAACCGAACTAACAAGCTACTACTCGAAATCTATAGATAAACTATGCGAAACCAAAATAAGCAAATGATAAGCTACCCAAACCAAATCAAATAAGCCAAAATAAGCTAAGCCCAAACCAGAATAACATTACTAGAACACGTTAAGCTAATAACCAAAAACAATTAGAATCAATTCTATTTTTTTAACCACAAACTAAAATCACCAATTTATAGAGAAACGAAGTAAGCATAAATGTAAATTCTAAATCTGGTAAATGAGCTTAGACAATTGAATATCAAACATGTTGGGAATTATACATTCCAGTATAATTGATTTGATGAGACAAAGTAAATACAAGAATGAAACAAGAATCAAACAAGAAGGAAACAAGAAGGATCAAGTCGCAATTAAAGAAGTCTTCAAAGTATGGATTGGACTAAGTGCAAAAGAATAGGACTTATATGTTAATTAGGATTCTTGGTAAACCTAGGAATTCAAGTATATAAAAGAGATCCGAGGTCGTAGATAATTATCAATCCATCCATAGAAAACACAGACTTCTCCAATGAGAGTCTGATACAAATTGTGTTGCTTGTATATTAGTTAGATAGTTAGTACACCATATTAGTTGGTGTATCCCCATGATTATAGGTTGGGTAGAATATAAGAATCGTTCAATGAAAAACCTTGTTTGAATAATATTGACTTTCTTATAATTCCGCTTCGTGGTTCAATATAGTATTATCTGTAAAACGAGTCCTAGTGGCTAAACGATTCAACATTTGGTATCATAGCAGGTGGCTCATGATATCTAGGATTCAGGTTTTATGGTCGAAGAATGAAGAATAAACGCTAAATAATTCGTATATGTGTTTTTATGTTCGTCACCACTTTCTTGGCAGGGCCAAGGTAAAACGGTCATAACTCATTCTTAACCGATGGATCGTTACGAAATTTTGAACGGCGGTGTTCTACACATATATATCTACATAATCCTGACCGGAGCGATCGCAGATAAGCTTTTGTATAACAAGATATAATATGACGAATTGGTTTGCATGATAATAAGGGATTTTGGAGTCGCTTATGTAAAGGTAACAATGAAAGTCGCATGGTGCAAACAAAAGTATGTATGGATGTTCGATTTACTTGGATGTCAAGGAAAAGCATGCTGTCTTTCATCAATGTATCAAGGGTGTGCAAGTTTTGTACTTGCCTAGCTTTGTGAATTCAAATGCCGAAGGAGATCAAAGCAAGAAATATTCATCAATACAGTTGGGACGATGGGCTTAAAAAGTTTAGAGAACATCATGGAATAAACAGAGGTTGATTAAGAAGTCATGGGGTTTTGATGTCCTAAAGTTATTATCAAAGAATTTAAGGAAGTTCAAGCTTTTTTGATGAAGATACTGCTAAAGTTTCATGAAGGACTGATGAAGTTCTTGAAGGTACTAGCTCAAGATATGACATACTGCTGAGCAAATCTTAAAGTACAGCTGATGTATATGACAGTACTCTCTTTCATTATTCAAGGTACTGCTCCCTAATCAAAGTAGAGCTCGTGTGTGATCAAAGTAACCCAGCTGAAAAGATCAAAGTACCGCTGAAAAGATCAAAGTATCCCCCGCTGCGTTTGTGAAAAGTACCGCAAGTGTTATCCGATATCACAGAAACGTACTGCTTGCATTTATCAATATCGGGTTAATACATGAATTTGGTTTTTGGATTGGATTTGTGTATCTCGAAAAGCTTCGTTTAAGGTTGAATGTGAACGTATTGATTTTTAAGGGTGTTCTTAAACATTTTAAAAGGCTCGTTTTTGGAGATGTGACATACATGACAGTTGGATTATCATTCTTATTTTGATGTTGTAGCTGAGTTTCACAGATGCGTGATCTTATCATAAGACATTTTAGAAGGAGGTAACTTGTTTGTTTTGTATGGTGACGAAGACTTTGCAAAATCTAGGATGTGTGATTTTTTCTTAATGTGCTCATGCTCACATGTTTCGCTATCAACCTTGAGAGGAGTTACGTTATTGTGCTCAGTGTCTCATTATAGAAATGAGGTTTTGTCAATAGAATGTGGTCTTCTTATACATTAGAGATATGAGCTCAAACGTCGTGGCTAGAACAAGATGCTAAGGCACAAGTTTTGGGAAGGTGAGTCTACTTCTTTCTCAAATTCAGTTATACTCTTTTTCTTCATCAGTGATCACTACATAGAGCCTACTGAGTTCGAGATTCAAGAGATGGTAAACATATTGGTTTCAGGGAAATCTTATTGATTAAATGTTTAACCATTTACATGCACCACTTGAGGGGAAGTGTTTCGTTACTATTGTTAGTCATTTATTACTACTGCTAGTTTATATTTCTACTGATCAAAGTCATTTTTTGTATTATGCTTCATGTCGGGTATTTTGAGTATTGGAAGGCTGGATTAGTAGTTGTGGTATATGATTTTTAGCTGTTATGATTCAAGTTTCATTTCTATAGGAAGACCCCTATTGGATGATTACAAAAAGGGGAAGAAGATTATAGAGTTATGATTTGCAGCTTATTATATGTGGTGGCATGATACAAAGGATATCTGATTGAGGGGAAGCTTGGAAGTTTTGTTTCATTCAGGGAGATGATTACATCTCAACTTCAGGGGAAGCTTAGGCTTTATGATGAAGTTCATACACGACTTTGTTTGTTTTGTCATCATCAAATAGGGGAAGATTGTTGGGAATTATAGATTTGATGAGACAAAGTGAATAAAAGAATGAAACAAAAGGACTCAAACGCAAAGCTGGAATTCTTCAAGAGATGGAAGATTTTGAAGATTTCCTAGAAGATCTCCTCATTCAAGTATAAGATAAAGATCAGCTAAAAGATAAAGGTCAACATTAATGTTGATTAAAGATTAGTCAAATAGTATTTAATGCTGATTTATAGTTTCCTAATCTTATTTGTTTTTATCCTTTGTAAACCTAGATATCTCTATTATATAAAGAGATATCAGGCGTGTAGTTTAAGTGTGTGTACAAGAGGTAGACGTCTAGAAAAGGTGTGTGTGTGTCTAGGCATGTGAATGCCTAGATGGTTTGGTTGGTTTAGCCTCAAGGATCTTTGATCCCTGTTAGTTTGTAGATAACCGTTCTACAGTTGATCGTGTAGAATTAGGGCTAATAGTGAAAGATAATGAATGAAAAACCTTGTTATGATATCAATGTTCTTATGATATTTCTGCTATGCATATACTTTATGTTCATTGTTATCATTATCCTAGATAAGGTCTAAACAAAAACTCCACAGTGTGTTATCTAGGCGTCAAGTCCTCTAATAGACGTCTAGGGTTTGTTTGTTTTAGCCTCAAGAATCTATGATTCTTGTTATTAGTTAGAGTAACCATTCTAGAACTGATCATCTAGAATTGGGGCTATGAAGAACGTTTGGTTATTAATGAAGAACACCTTGGTGAATATCTTTGTTCTTATTCCGCTTTGTTTTTATAACTTATGAACATTGATATTATCCTAGATAAAGGTTCTTTTTTGGGTTTCGCATCTCTATGAAGTTAGGGTTTCGAGTAGATTGGTGAACTGACGTGAAGAAAAGAGCATGTTGTGCGACATCGTATAAGTTTCATGTTATGGGTTCGTGATTCAGATTGAAGATTGTTTGATTAATAGGGTTACGTCGAGACACAAGAAAGTTTGGTGATCATGGTGTAAAGAAAACCTAGGGTTTAACCTAGAGTTTTTGATCGTTTTTCTTGTCGACATGAAACTAACAGAAGCTTTTTTTTGTTTGCTCTTTTTGTATTCTCGATCATAAGTTAGTACTGCTCGAATATTATTAATACTGCCAGCCTTCCAAGTTAATATTGTTGGTTGATTTTTAGTACTGCTTAGATCTATGGTTAATACTGCTCGATATATGTTTATATTGTTCAAGTTTATGTTTGTACTTTTTTTGAAATCCTTTGTTGTTCCAGAGGAACGAGGTGTGTAATGCTAATGTCTGTCCGAGATAAGCAGTTCAATAATGCTAGGCTTGTTTGTTATCGGCGGGTATTGGTTTTTAGATGGGATTTGGATCTCGAACTAGAAAACTTATTTTTAACATTAGTTTATTCTTATTGTTTTATGGCTCGTAATTTTTGTAAGATTTATTGAAGTTGTGATTACAAGGAAGATTGTTTATCACTTTTTTGTTGATAAGTGGGTATTTCTAGGATGTGAGTTCTTATCATATCTTTTGCCTGTGTAGATAACTCTTGTTGTGTTTTATGATTTTATTGATATAAAGACTGATTGATCATAGTTTTACCTGATCGAAGGAGGTTACGTTGTAAGTCTCTCACAGGCATTTTCTATCACTTAAAGGAGGTAGTTGTTTGTGCTTCAGTGTCTTAGAAGTGAGGATTTTACTCAAGAGATCGAGGTTACTCTCGTGAGAGAAGTGTGAGTTTCTTTTTCATATTTTAGTCGATAGTATAAGAACAAGTTGTGGGTTATTCTACTTCAGGCCATAAAATCTCGTTATACTCTATTTTCTTCATCAGTGATCACTACATAGAGCCTACTGAGTTTGAGATTCAAGAGATGGTAAACATATTGGTTTTAGGGGAAGCTTATTGTTTAAATGTTTAACCATCTACATGCACCACTTGAGGGGAAGTGTTTCGTTACTACTAGTCATTTATTACTACTGCTAGTTTATATTTCTACTGCTCAAAGTCATTTTTCGTATTATGCTTCATGGCGGGTATTTTGAGTATTGGAAGGATGGATTAGTAGTTGTGGTATATGATTTGTAGCTGTTATGATTCAAGTTGCATTTCTACAGGAAGACTAGTGGTTCTGATTACAAAAAGGGGAAGCTATATTACAGGTTTATTGATTTGCCTTATTATGTGTAGGTGGGCAATGGCAAGGTTTACAAAGAAAATTGAATTAAGGGGAAGATTTTGTTTCATTAGGGAGACTGATTACATTCAACTTCAGGGGGGAAGCTTGTTTGGCGTTATCGATTGAGTTCGTACACGACTTTGTTTGTTTTGTCATCATCAAATAGGGGAAGATTGTTGGGAATTATAGATTTGATGAGACAAAGTGAATAAAAGAATGAAACAAAAGGGGTTCAAATCGAAGTTGGAATTCTTCAGAGATGTGGAGATTTTGAAGATTTCCTAGAAAGATCTCCTAATTCAAGTATAAGTTAAAAGATCAAACATTATGTGATTGTAGATTAGTCAAATAGTATTTAATTGTGATTTATAGTTTCCTAATCTTATTTGTTATTATCCTTTGTAAACCTAAATATCTCTATTATATAAAGAGATATTAAGCGTGTAGTTTAAGGGTGTGCACAAGATGTAGATGTCTAGAAAATGTGTGTGTGTGTGTCTAGGCATGTGAATGCCTAGATGGTTTGGTTGGTTTAGCCTCATAGATCTATGATCCATGTTTGTTTGTAGACTTAACCGTATCTACAGTTGAAAGATTGTTGTATTGGGGCCTAATAGTGAAAGACTAAAGATGAAAAACCTTGTTATGATATCAATGTTCTTATGCTATTTTTGCTATGCATATACTTTATGTTCATTGTTATCATTATCCTAGATAAGGTCTAAACAACCTGAGCTTACAACGATCTAAGGAGTTATTCAAACTTCACAATCGTATCTTAAAATAAGGATAGGTTATTAGCTAAAGGTTATAATCAACAAGAGGGCATCGATTATGATGAAACTTATGCCCTTGTAGCTAGATTAGAGTCCATTAGGATTTTAGTAGCCTATGCTTGTGCTTTAGACGTTAAATTATTCCAAATGGACATAAAAAATGCATTCCTAAATGGTTTTATCAATGAGGAGGTATACGTGGCACAACCTTCGAGATTCATTGATTTCAAAAAACCCAATCATGTTTATAAACTCAAGAAATCTTTGTATGGTCTTAAACAAGTTTATAAAGCTTGGCATGACATATTAAGAGCTTTTCTTATTAAACATGAGTACAACAAGGGAATGGTAGATAACACACTTTTTACAAAGAAGAAAAGTTCAAATCTCATCATTGTTCAAATATATGTCAACGACATTATATTCGGATCGACTTGTCAAGAAATATGTGATGACTTTGCCAAGATCATGCATGATGAGTTTAAGATGAGCATGATGGGTGAACTAAACTTTTTCCTTGGATTACAAATAAAACAAATGAAAGATGGCATCTTCTTTAATCAATCTAAATATATTAAAGAAATACTTAGAAAATTTGGTTTAGAAGATTCTAAACCAATGAAAACACCCATATCATTGGATACGAAACTCACGAATGACGAAGAGTGTGAGTCCGTAGATAGTACGAAGTATCGAGGCATGATATGTAGTTTATTATACCTAACGACAAGTAGCCCGATATCATGTTAGTTTACTGTCTGCCTTTGTGCATGCTTTCCAAAGGATGATCCTAAAACCTCTCATCTTACAAAGCAGTTTAAGCCTATTCTTTGATTTACATTAAAGGCATCTCCGCACTTAGGATTATGGAATCTAAAGGGGACCGGCATAGAAAACCATAGTATTGCCAAATCTGATCATGAAGGAGATTATGTGGGACCAAAAAAAGCACTAGCGGTTTATGTACATTCGTAGGATGTTGTCTAAATTCATGGTCTCGAAGAACAAAAAACTAAAAAAATTAAACGCTCGTGCTATATCCACGACCGGTAAGCGGAATACATACGTGCAGAAAGGCATATCAATAAGCACTATGGATGAAACAAGCTCTTATCAACTACAACATTCGACTCGATAACGTTCCGATTATGTGCGAAAATAAAGGCACGATTGACCTAAGCAAAAACCCGGTGCAACACTCGCGGATGAAACACATCGAAATTCGTTACCATTTCCTTCGGGACAATGTCCAAAAAGGAAACATCTCCATCGAAAAGGTCTCGTCTGAAGATAACATCGCCGACATTCAAACTAAACCTCTTAAACATGAATCGTTCAATTATCTTCGTCTTGGTTTAGAAATGATGGAACACATTCCAAAAATCGATCTCTTCTTTTCCTTTAAGTCTCGATTCTAGTCTATGTTCCATTTCATGTTGTGACAACTTAATTACTTCATCCGAAGTACTTTAAGCATTTTTAATTAGCGAAATGCAAATTAAAACGTCACTCCTTTTGAAAAATTCGTCAAGAATCTTTTCCAAAAACCATCTGCTGGTGGCGGCCCCCATAAATCAGGTGGCTCCCTGATTAAATCAGGTGAGCCCCATATATTTATGGGACTGCCGACAGGGACGAGGTATATGTTTGCACATATTTTTGAAAACTCAAAAACAAACACCCCCTTCTCTTCATACCAGCAACGAACAAACACCATAACCCACCAAACTTCAAAATCGGTCATAAAAAACAAATTGACAGTGCAAACAACATTAATTATCATCCTAAACATCATAACATCATCAATTGTAAGTTATTTCATCATTTTCCTTCTTAATTTGAGTCTAGGATTCAATTGAACTCAAAATAACAAATTAGGGGTTTTTATTTTTTGTTATTATGCAATTAGGACTAGATAAACACAATGTATAACTATTATGCTTCCTGTAGATTTAGAATTTGCATAATTGAGTGTGTTTGAAAAGTTTTTCATCATGAACAAAACCCCAATTTATTTCTAAAAATTTCTCACGTTAAGAACATCATAAAAATGTTTTAATGCATTGTTAATACATTCCAAAAACGTTTTTGCACTCATGCATAACGATCTCATGACCATCAATCAAGATATATAGTCAATATATATTTTCGACATGTTTGGATGAGCAAAATTAAACAAAGGAGCATTTTGGTTAACTCATAGGTTTTTACTTAGAGTCGAGTTAACTAACACTCCACATTCGTTGCATATAGGCACACACTAGACCTAAATTTTTCAATATGATTTCATAAACAATAAATTATATATATTAAATTTTCTTTGTATAGGTAACAATTCCTCGTTTAACTGCATCTGACCACAAAAACACCCGTAGCTATATTCCAAAAATTTCCAATGAATTTACTCCACCTTTAAGATATAAATACGAATTTATTGAAGACCGTCACATTCATGAAGGTCGGGTTGTGGATCCTAATTTTGATGATATGGTCTATCTCGATACTATATTTGGGATGATTGGGTTCAATTGTCTTCTCACAATAAGTGAGCAAATCGTTCCTTGTTTTATTCTTAAGTTTTATAGTCAATTTCGTCTTGAATATAATTTGGAAGGTCAAATGTTAGTCGAGTTTGTCATCCAAAACAAAATTTTCTCTCTTACTCTCGAAGAATTCGGTCAAATTCTTTGCATTCCTATTGAAGGTCAATGTTCTTTTTCCGACAAGTGGTCACTTGACAACTTGGAGTTTAGTGTTCCATCTCTTGGTCTTTATCAAACTACCCCTTCTACTCCCGATGAAATAAAACTTTATGTTCAAGTCGAAAGGGAGGAACCCTTAACTCGCATCCGTCATAGTCAAACCATTAATGTCAATGAAAATCAAATTTTAACCTATGAAATCACATAAATTATGAAGACTTGGGTTGAAATAATTCATGAAAATATGTTTTGTCTTGGTAGTAACCGGGATCATGTCCTGGCATGTCTTTGTCATGTGCTTTATTGTATTGCGACCTCTAAGAAATACAATCATGCATTATTCAATGCAAAACGAATGGAGTTGTTAACTCGTTTGTTTAATCATGTCATGTCAAATCATCCCGAGTTGTCAAATGGTCAATATGTGTTGTACGATCGTCCCATGCTTCCTCTCGCTCCTCAATATGAGCGAAAGACGCGAAAGGATTATGGCACGAAAAGAGGCCGTCTTTCCACTTCCGCTTCCTCCGCCTTTGATTATACATCATCTTCTCATCACATCGATGATGATAAGATGAGAATGACGAAGGTACCCCTTGTACTAGCACACCTTCCCCCACTCGTTATGTCAACTCTATGTCAAATGAAATTCCTCAAGTGTTTTCAAACCCTCCAAAAAATGAATAAACCATGCAAAACCTCTTTACTCGCCAAACCAAAATTTTAAACCGTCAAGTCTAGTTACGAGATGAGCACTGGAGTGGGATGAGGTCAATAGAGAAGGGCATCAAGAAATTGTGGAAGGGAAAGAAGAAGTGAGCTATTTGAAGAATGGCTAAAAACAATATAATAATTATTATTACTTATTCAAAATTGTTGGAAGTATGTTGGTATTTACTATGCTTTGATACTTAGATTTAACATTATTTGGTAGGCTACTTGGTACTTAGCTTTGGAAACATAGTTTGCCTTGGATGATCGTTCAATTTTATCATCCTAGAACTTATTTGCATGCTATTTGGGATACTATGCCTATTAATCATGATATATATGAAATCATTATGCATGCTTAGATATTCTCTCCCCTATGCCTATATTTGATTCCCCGGTAGAATTTAGATTAGCTAATTTTATATATATGGATGTTTGGATGCTTAGATGATTCTTGAGGAAATAGGATTGGCTGCAAAAGGGCACTTCTAGCTTATTATTTTTCTGCATAGGTTTGATAATCTAGAAAAACTGGGAAAATTTTGTCACTTCCAGAAAACGGCTCCCATAAATAGCAGGCGGCCCCCAAATATATATTGGACCGCCCCTTATTTACGGGACCGCCAACAGAAGTCACGAGAATTTTATTGTTTTCTCCTGTTTTTTTTGTGCAGTTGACCAACCCTCTTTTAGACCCAACTATCTTTCTGCATTTTGCTAAACATACTTTGGAATCATTATTTTCTATAACCATGCTTTTCCAAAACAATCCAACACTCCTTGATTAAATAATGATCACCCACCTCATTCTCTTCATCATCTTCATCACATTTCTCTTTTTATTCTTCCTCTATGGCTTCCACTCAAGCTTCATCATCTAATCCCCCTAAGAAAATCAAACTCACTCTTATTCCACCAAGAAAACTCTGTATCGGTTTAACCCAAGAAGATGATGAAACTTATACCCCTTCTCTTATTGCAAAATCCTCATCTCCATCTCCACCTAATACACCATTAAAAACTCCATCAACCAAAGATACATCTTCTACTTTTAGAACCACCTCATCCTCCTTTAAATCAAAACCATGTTCTTTACATTTTTCTTTAAGAAACACACCTTCTCCTTAACCCAGTAATCCTTTTATTGATGATCCATTGGATGCTCCTCCAAGACCTTCAAACACTCTTCCACTTCAAAGCAATCCTTCTTTAGATATTACTCTTTCTCTTTCACCTATCACTCCTCTTGATAACATGTTTGAAACTCCATCACCTACTTCACCACCTCAACCACCTCTCATGGGCCATCCCATCTACTTCAATGTTCTTGACTATCATTGAGCGTCTTTTGTTTGGTTGCTTCACGTCGCATTTCTCATCCTTTCTCTTTAGGGATTGAAATGCATTTCATTGTTTCTCAAATGAATATATTCTCACTTCACTCACATCGACTCCCTACCTTCTACACGCTCATCATTAAAATTCCTTAATGTTTTTAAATAAATCTTGACTCCTCTTTTGTTTAAGCCATCCTCTATAAATTAAGATTCTCTTAGGGATTTTGTGATCTTTTATGTATTTTTAGTGTTGTTAATGTCTTCTTTGTAATACCAATTCTTGTAATCATTCATGCTTTCAAGTATGAATTTTCTTTTTATGAATGAATGGCTTTATTCTAATTTATTAGTATGATGGTTGATTTGAGTGCTCTATTTAGTGTTGGCTACATTCTATTATATATTTTGTGCCATTTTTACTATATTTTGTTATGATATTACTACAAGTTGGATGTGTATATATATAATTTATATATATTATATATATATATAATTATATATATATATACTATATATATATATATATTATATATATTGCACTCTGGTCTTTTCTAATAGTTTTGTGTAGAATTACCATTTAGCTCGATCACTTGGTTGCCCTAAAGCGAGGGGGAGCCTTTCGGATCTCCACTTCTTTCTCTTCTTTAATGCCGTTTTCAACTTTTTTTATTCGACAAAAGGGGAGTAATGATTAAACTAATTAATAACTTGTAAAATTTATTTTTATGTTAAATGATTTTATATATTTCGTCATCATCAAAAAATAGGAGATTGTTAATACAAATAATGTCTAAAATATTATTTAAATTTTTTTTCGGACTCTTTACGTTTTGAATATGACAAAATGTAAAAACGTCTACGATAAAAATAAATGTTTACACGTTATTAGTCGTAAACTTCTATTTCGACGTAAATCACTTATGGTATGTATAAACAAAGCATTAAACATGATTAGTGACCAAAGTAAATCTTTTTGTCTTTAACATTACATTTTTATAAATGTAATATAACATTTTTATAAAAGTAATATATAGAAGATGTTTTTATTAATTAAAAAAATGTATTTATTAATAATAAAAAAAATTCAAAATCAGATTTTCCCCGAAAACATATATTTCTAGATCAGATAATAACTTCCCCGCTAAAAGACAAAAAATGGAGCGTCTAACTAGGGGCGGGCCCTAATAGGTAGAACGACCCCCAGATATATCTGGAACCACCGAGACCACCCCCAAGGGATGTTATTTTTCCTTGCCTATAAATACTGCACTATTCCTTGGCAGATCTCAGACCTCTTTGCACATAGTTTTTAGAATTCTTTCTCTCTCTAAAACCTACTATCTCTCTCTTAAATCTTTGATCACTATCTTGCTTAATATTGTTTTAAGTGATTCAATCTCTTCTTCCTCCTTCTTCTATCAAGTGCAAGAGAAGAACATTCGTATTCGCAAAGAAACGAAGTGTTATAGATTTGTGATCTTCTTCTATCTTCTTCTACAATTCAACCTCTATATTTTCATTCTTGTGTTATTGTGTAAATCCGGATAGTGTATAAATTCAAAAGTGTTGATTGTGTGTCGGTTAATATTTTAGGCCTTAAAATACATTAGTAAAGGTGTAGATTGGTTCTAGCTAAGATTAGGACTCGACATTTAGCTTAGTGTTGGAAATTGGGATAAGCGACGTGTAACAGTTTTCTCCGCCTAAAGGGAGCTTGTTGACATAGTGAAATATCGAGTCTGATACTCAGGGAGTGGAGTAGGGCGAAGAAGAGCTTCGTAGCCGAACCACTATGATTCTCGGTGTTGTGGTTTGATTGTTCTATCTCTTATCTCTTGTCTTTTATTTATACTTCGTACTTACCATTTATATTTTGATTGTATTGTAAGTAGTTAGATATATTTCTTGTTCATATTGTTGGTTGTTCTCACATATACTCAAATTCAACGTTTTCATAACCAGGTTTTAAAATGGCAATTAACCGTTAAAATATTCAACCCTCCCTTCTAGTTTCCACACCCTCGTAGAATCTTCATTAACCAATCACAATACACTTTGAAAATTCTTAAAAAGCTTGGTATGGATGGGTGTGATTCTATTAGTACACCAAATGGCTACAGCCAGAATCGACGCAGATTTACAAGGTACTCTAATTGATCAGACTAAATACCATAGTATGATCGGGGGACTCATGTATCTCTTTATGAGCCGACCAGATATTGCCTTCATAACATTTGTATGTGCACGTTAACTAAGAATATCTCAAAGAGGTCAAAAGGATCTTTCGTTACCTCAAACACTCCATTAACATAGGATTGTGGTACTCGAAAGATTATGGATTTGAGCTAATTGCATATTCAGATGCAGACCACGCAAGGTGTCATGATGATTACAAAAGCATATATGGAGTAATCCAATTTCTGGGAGACAAGCTAATCAGTTGGTCGTCTAAAAAAAGGATTGTACAGCCATGTCAACTGAGAAAGCGGAGTACGTATCTTTGTCTGCATGTTGCGCACAAGTCATTTGGATGAGGACGCAACTGCTAGATTATGGATATCGTTACACCAAGATTCGAATGTATTGCGATTCAAAGAGCGCAATTGCCATATCTGTAATCCAGTGCAACATTCTCGTACTAAACACATCCACATCCAATTTCATTTTATTAAAGAGAATGTTGAACAAGGTACAATCGAACCTTACTTTGTCGGGACGGAATACCAGCTTGCTGATCTATTTACTAAAGCCATTCCGAAAGAAAGGTTTGAGTACTTAGTTCACATGATTGGTATGCGATGTATGACTCCAACAGAGTTAGACCATCTCGCAAACTTATCTTTTTGAATGAAAGATCATACATCAAACCATTTGTACATACATTAAAAAAATACAAAATTAAAAAATTAAAAATTAAAAAAAAAGACACAAAAAAAGATTTTGCTTTTATTCTTTTCTTTACAAACAAAAACAAAAAATAAAAATTGAAAAAACAAAAAAACATAACTTAATGATGCAAACACATATCTTCTCCGATTCATCAGTTTCATGATGTCGTTTTTTACAAAATGTGTATTTCAAAGCTGTTAATGCATCATGAACTGAGGGGGAGTTTTTCATACATCAAAATAATTTGTTACTGGTAAAATATGTGTTTTGTAATCATTTTCTTTCACAAACAAAAGAAATCATTTTTCAAAATCATCATCTTTGAAAAATCACAAGTGTGTTCAAAACTGCAAAAATAACTATCTCTTGATTTAATTTCATTCCAAAAGGAAGAAATTCTTTAGTGAATATTGTTCTGAGGGGGAGTTACGATCACTTCATCATCAGAAAAACAAAAGTTTGAAAATAAATGCAAGAATAACTATCTTTTGAATAGATCTTATCCAAAAAAGAAGAAATTCTTGAATGGATATTTATTCAAGGGGGAGTTATAATTTTTTTTGTCAAACAACGGGATGTGTAACTGCAAGAATCCTTTAAAGGATAAACTATGAAACGGGATCTAACTCCAAGGGGGAGTGTTGTTATAAGTTTGGACTTTAAAAGAAATAAAAACGAAAGTTCAGGGACTTAAACTGCCAAGTTTTCAAACCTAGTTTCGAAAGTATAAAATGAACACGTTTCATACGAAAGCTATATTACTTTCGTATTATTATCATGAGGTTTCGTATTTTCTCTAAGACCAAGAGCTTTCGTATATTTGTAACTCGATCCAAATCGATTTTTCGTGACTTCTAATCCTTCAAACGTAAGATGTTGGAACCTAATTTGTTTCATTTTTCCATTTAATATGTGCTTAATTATTGTTAAAAAGGTTTCGGATTTAGGGTTAGGGTTACGGATTTAAAGCGATTTTTGATTTTAATCAATTAACTTAGGCGAAACATTGCTTAGGGTTAATTGTTGTGATTTATATACTTAATTTGTAATAACCAACATGAATTGATAATCACTTTAATGGTTTTGTAGCTGACTTAGGTTTTGTATGTATGATTATAAGCTTTAGGATAACAAAATGAAACTAGGGTCTTGTAAGAATGATCATGATCAATTTCCTATGTTTTAAAAGCTTTGATTATCATGATTGAAAGGTTTCATATGTACGAAAGCTATTTTTCAAAAAAAGGATACTTTCGGTTTCGTATCAAACCTATTTGGGCCAAATCATGGGTTTTGTAAAAGCTTAATGGGCCAAAATTATTAGGTTTCATATAAAACCAAAATGGTCTTAAAAGTTTAAAATGGCTTAACAAAGCAAATGCTTCAAATGTGCTTCACATGTTCAAAAATCAAACGATGTTTTGTGGAAAATAGATGAAAGTCGTGATTCAAATTGTCTGTGATCGTTTTCAGATTCTCATGTTTCAAAGTTCAAATCACAAAGTTTTCAACAAGATTCAAATCAAACTACAAAGAATTGTAGTTTATGACAAGTTCTTCTATATGATATTGGGTAAATGGTCTAAGTTACATCCAGTTTCGGCCGTTTTCTGAATGATAGACTGAGGTAGTAGCTTATTGACTATTTTTCTACAATGGTATAAGTTACATCCGGTTTCGACCGTTGTCAAAAGTTCAGAATGAGGTAGTTTCTTAGTGACCATCCGATTGAAATATTAGAGAATTGTGGTTTATAACTCTGTTTTTCAATCAAAAGTATGTGGAAACTAGAAGGGGGGTTGAATCATTTTTACCGTTTTAAATTAAAACTTAGATTATCGACTTATGTGAACTCAAGAGATATACACAAGTGTATATATGATAGCGATGAAATAAGTAAATAAGTAATCTACAAAATATGAACAAGTAAAGATAAGAAAGATCAAACCGATGACACAATGATTTATAGTGGTTAGGCTACGAAGCTCCTCTTCGCCCTACTCCACTCCCCAAGTACCCAACTTGAGAGTCATCTTCACTATGTCAACAAGCTCCCTTTAGGCGAAGAAAACCCTACACGTCGCTTACACTTTTTCTGGTAAATACCGAGTTCTACTTCGAGATAGAACCAATCTAACACACTATGTATTTTGTGGCCTAAATACTAACCTATCATACACATATGATACACACGACACACAACACAAGATATACAGGATGAATAATTATCACAAATGTGATGACACAACTAAACTATTAACACTTGAAGCTTGACGTCTTCTTGAGTGTTTTTCACTAAAGAGTGGAATGAGTTGATCACTTGTAATGGATTATGTAACAAGTATAATGATAAAAGAATATAAAAGATAAAGGACGTATGTGAAAAAATATTTGTCAAGAGTTGTTTTAAAATGAAACTTAAGGTTGCTATTTATAGGCAATCCTTTGAAATTCAAATCTGTCCCAGACAGCTAGTCCGTGCGACTTACGGATCCACCATTGCCTGGATCTGTCTCTTGTATTTAGTGGATCCGTGGGTGGAGCTGGGACAACATTTGTTATTTTGTGATTAACCTCAAATCTGTACAAAATATTGTTTTGTACTTAATAACACTAATTTATTAGATTCTTCTAGAACAAAATATTTCTTATCACCATTAAGGAAAGATTTGGGAAGATTTGAAAATATTTGGAAAGATTGTTTCCACTTATGGTTAATCTTATTTTGTCTTACATGATTAATATAACTAGCTTATTTAATCATGTGTTAACTTAAATCATTTGATTAGAAAGGGTTTATGCAAATGATAATATATTTCTTTGATCATTAATTATGTTTAATAATGCCATATTTATACCTTAAGAGATTTGTCGTCGTCAAGTAAACTTTCGACTAAATAACTTGTTTATGTAAATTTTTACATAGTATGACATTATATTTGTTATTATCAAAACATGAAGTTCATTAAATATAAATATCGTTTTTGTGCGAATATTTGTATTAACAAAGTCTTTGAAAACATTAACAAGTGATTTTGGGAATATCTTGTCTTCTGTAAAAAATGTATATTGTGTTGTCAAAGTGGTACTCTTTCTCAAAAAGTTTTTTAAGAATATAAAGTACTACTCTTGAATTTCTCAAACGTCAAGTGGTATTTCAAAATCAGAGTATGTCTTTATTATTCTTGAAAGAGTATCATTACAAAAATATTTTTTTGGTGAGGTATCTCAAACAGATAGATAGATAAAATTCATATGTGAAAAAGCAAATCAATGTATGCTCGAAAAAGAAATGCCAGAGCATATGAAGTATGATCAAAATAATAAGACGAATAAAGCGTATGGCATGTACTCAAAAAATCAAGAAATGGTACATGAGAAAGAAAATGATTAAAATATGATCAAAAAGAATTGCCATAGCATATAAAAACATACAGAGTGAAAAGAGACAAAAATATTATATAATTGAATACATCATATCTTTATCTCATTTTACTAATCAATTTATTTCATCATACAGTAATTATCATGGAACAACCACAACAAATCACACCTACTGATCAACTGGTTCACTCAATCAAGTTGTAGGAAGTTGGAAGATGCAACAACTATGCGGTATTTCCAAACATTCCGTGTCCAAGGGAGTATAGGATTGTTGGGCAACTTCTAGTTGATCATGCTCTAAGTTATGCTCTAACTGCAACCGTTGATGTTCCAGCTATGTACCTTCAGCAGTTCTGGAAAACAGTCAAGCAAGTATCGAATGCCAATGAGACTATCCATTTTATGGTTGACAAAAAGGAAATCACATATAATGTGGACATGTTCCTTTCAACTCTAAAGCTACCAGTAGAAATACCTGAACAACCATTCATTCCACCTGCTACTCTGAAATTCATCCAACTATTCCTCAAGATCGTTGGTTATCAAGGACTTGTTAACAAAGTGAGTGCATTCTACATGAAAAATCTTGCACAACCATGGTAGACGATGTTCAAGGTATTCAACATATGCCTTACCTCAAGAACATCTGGTCAAGATCAAACCAAGGTCAACATTCTTCAGATCTTTCATGCTGTGGTTAAAAAAGTTAATGCTGACAATGAAAGTCTTCTTTGGTGGGACTTCATTCATTGTATCTAACAAAAGAAGGTTGTCATTCAGTATCCTGGATTCACAAAGCTTATCATTGCTAATATTATGGCAAAGTTTGAGTCCATTCCTAAGATACTTAAAGAGGAATATCATTCAATCAAAGATGATACTTCGTTGGTGAGTGTATATACTACTGGGAAAGTGATTGTGAAAGGGATGTTGATACCGGATAATTTGATAACTAATGAAATCTGAGATACTCAAACGTATAAGGAATATGTGGAGAACTATGGATGGGTAGAAGTTCTAATGATTCAGCCAGAACTAGTTGAATCTACCCAAGGAACGCATAGGACATCTAGAGCCACTAGGACACCTAATCCTGCGGATGTTGTTCAAAAGAAGAAAAGAAAAGGAACACCTGTTGCTAGAGTGATGATAGAGAGCGTGATGAGATTCATGAAGCAACTCTACTAAGCCTCGCTTTACACAAAACGGCCAAAATTGTTGAGAATCATGTAAATTTGGTTGCAGTTAAGGAGAAAATATTAGAGAGGATGTGGATAAGATTGTAGAAGATGAAGATGAAGAATCTTATGCTAGCGAGTTTGCTAATTCCATATTCCTTGATGAAGAATATTCTGATACTAGGATAGAGCACGGGAGTCATAAGGAAAATCTAGAAAAAGTTATTGATGATGATGAGGAGAAGAAAGACAATAAGAAGGATGATGATGATGATGATGACAATGATGATCACGATGATCATGCATTGATCAAAACTCGAAGGATGGGTAGTTCGAAGATTGGGAACAAGAAGATGCAGACACCTATTCCCTCGCCCCCTAGATCCCCTAGGAAAGACACATCCTTGGATAAGACTATTACTCAGGAATTGACGGGTTTTGTAAAACCAACACCTATTACTTCATCTCAAAGATGATCAGAACCTATTTCCAGGAAGTATACACACATACCAGAAGCTCTTAGAAGAATGTGTGGTTGTCAAGATTTTATGTTACAACACATGCAAAAGATATATGTTACTAATCATGATTTCAGGACATTAAAGAAAAAGTGGATGTCGTTCTTCATGACATTGTTCCCAAGATTTCTTTAAATGCTACAAATGATCTTATTGATGATAATATTCCAAGGATCGCAACTAATGTTGTAAAGAAAGAACGAGAATCTGCAAAAGCTTGTTATACCTGCTCTGATTTTACAAGATTTTGCTGCATATGCGCCAAAGATAATTAAAGAACTTTTCAGGACTCATATGCAGAATACGATTCTTAATGTTCATTCTACAACAAGTACTTCAATTGCTACAACAACAACTTCTGATCTTCAACATCAACTTTATCTGAAGATGAAAATGGATATTCAAGCTCAAGTTGTTGATCTAGAGTTGTGGGATGTTTTAAGAGATAAGTTTGAAAAGTCTTCAGCCTCAGCTGGTCTTTGCAGAACTGATAATTTTTGCAACCGAGATCATGATGACCATCAGGGGGATGATGCTCCTCCTAAGGGGGAGAAACATGTGAAAAGGCAAAAGACATCAAAAGGCTTAAAGTCTGCAAGCGGATCTTCGTCAAAACAATCTGCATCAAAAAAACAACCACAACAAGAAGATTGGGATGCTTGGGTTGATACAACAATTTGTGATGAAAATGAGGTAATTCCAGAGGATGAAACTCCTGAGTTGATTAATGAGTTTCAGAATGTTGACAAGCATGTACCAACTATCTTTGATCGTAAAAGAATAGAGGCAGCACTAAGAGATATGTTGAGCAACCAATTCAAAGATGCTGAAGAATATGCCTACCATTTGGTATAATCACATAATTACATGGAGAATCAGATAGTTTGGAAAAGCAGGTAGGAGGACTTAAAGCGACCAAAGCCAAATGCTCTTGTTTTCTATGGTTCCCATAGAAATCCAAATGAACCTCCAAGGTATTTATACAACAAGGATTTATTTTTCTTGAAGTATAGGAATACTGAGGAGAAGAGGTATGTGATTTCACTTTACAAGATACACATTGTTCCATTTCCTACAGAAGATTTGGAAGAAAAGATTAATAGTTGGGTAGGAAAAGAATTCAAGACTTAACGAAGAAGCACGATTGTCGATCCAACACTAGAAAGATTCATGGCACAAGAGAATGTACAAGATCAATCACAAAAAAGTTAGAGATGATCTAGAAGAATATTTCTCCGATCATAAGATTGTTAAAGTTGTCAAAGTCACTACTGAAAAATAGCACGGGATTGATTTCATGGAACAAATTATTATGATGAGAGAAAATGACAAACTGGATAGTTTTTCTGAGGCTGACTTCAAGTATCTGAACAAGAATGATATTGAAAATATGTACTACCTTTGCCTAAACAAGAAAGTCAACTACCATGAAAACAAGTTGTTGAATTCTTTAATGACATTCATCATGAGTCGTGTAATTTGGGAGAGAGTTCATGACTTTCAGCTGGGAATAGAAAGCTACCAGATCAAGATCAACTTAACTGAACCAACGTTGATATTCCCTAGTATTAAAGCAAGTGATCCTTACTCCATAGTAGATGAGCCAAGACTTGGTTTAATTTTCTTAAACAACAAAGAGGAGAAAAAGGTTATGGATTTGGTTCAGATTGTTAAGTTTTGTGATGCTACGTTGGAAAGAGTTTTGAAGGAAGTCAAGTTAAAGATCTTTGAGACAAAGTTTCTAAAGAAGGCTTCACTGCTGGGTGACTTAGACCTCAAGATAATGAAGACGTATGAAAGAGAGATTATGAAGCATCTAAGACATCGTGAGCATATGAGAATATAGGAGTCGTTCATGAATGGAAGACCAATTCTACTGACGATGAGGCATCAGTAATAATCAACCCTTAAGGGGAGATTGTTAGGATTAGAAAAGTTTTAATTATTAATAATGAACTGGTCTTGTAATAAATAGTATTATTAGAATTATTTATAATGAAATAAGTCCCACTTGGTCAAACTTAAGTAAATGTTGACCAAGTAGACCAAGTAGGAAGGTAGGACAATTAGTATAAATACCCCATTAGTATGAGGTTTAGAGGTGGTTGAAGTTGTATACCCTTCCCTTCCCCCGTTCTTTTTTCTTTCTTTATGAAAATTGAAATTGTGTAAAAATACTCTCTAGCCTCCTCTCTCTTATTCTTAATTGCTACTATTGATACTTATGCAAACATGACATATAACAAAGATGCCCCAAATCATCTTTTGCATGGTCAATAGTTGGATTGCCATAGTGAGAAGAGTCGCCATCCTCATTTTAAGAATTAGCAGTATGAGTTTGTTCGTCAAAGGATACACCATGATCATCACATAAAACTACATCAAATAATTTAATATGATTCAAATCCTATTAATGTCACTAGGTGCAAAAATACTTTTCATCTTAAAAGGAAACACTTTCTCAAAAAAATTCACATCTTTAGAAAAAAAATGTTCCCTTTCAAGACTAAAATTATACCCTTTTTTAAAACTAAAATATCCCATAAGAACACCTTCTCTGATCTACTACTAAACTTATCATTACTAGTGAGCACAATAGCAAAACAAAGACAACCAAAAGCCCTAAGATGGCTTAATGAGGGTTTTCTATTAAAAACAAGATGATAAGGAGATCTCCCATTCAGCAATGAGGAATGCAATCTGTTGATCAAATAAGTTATAGTTAGAACACACTTAGAACACAAATTTAAAGGTAATCCCCCTGAAACATAAAGGATCTTGCAACATTTAAAAGATGCCTATGTATCCTTTCTACAATACCATTCTGTTAGGGGGTATATGCACAAGATGTTTGATGTATTATTCCTTTTTCTTTATAGAACTTAGAAAACTTATGGTTTATAAATTCAGTTCCATTATCACTTCTATCAGTTTTCCTAAACAGATTTTGAATTAAAGTATAAAACATACAAATGCAATCAAACACCTCATCTTTGGACTTGAGTAATTAGACCCACACAGCTGTAGAAAAATCATCAAGAATATTAAAAAAATACTTAAACCCTTCCCTACTAGCCATTTTATATGGACCCTAAAGATCAAGGTGAACTAACTCACCCTCATTAATGGAAGTATGGCAACTTAAAGGAAAACTTTTCTAGTTTGTTTAGCTTTTTATAAGATATCACAGGGTTTATCTTCATTGTCTTTCTCAAAACAAATATCATTTTTTTAAGACATATAAGACTTTGACAGAAGGGTGACCAAGTATGCAATGCAAAATACCTTTATACATATTGCAGGCCAACCTAACATTCTTAAACCCTAGGTCAGTACCTTGATTTCCATTAAAGTATTATTATGCATCCTTTTTTCTACCAATCCCCAACAGTTTCATTTCCCTTAAATCTCGAGGTAGAACATAGCAATTTACTTCATCAAAAGCAATAAAAAACTTACTGTCTCTAGCCACTTTATGAACATACATAAGATTAATACAATATTTTATTACAACCAATACATCATATAAAGTTGAGTGTTCAGTTAAGACCATATTTCCAACCTAAGTAATAAGAGCTTCAGTACCATTGGGATGTGAAACTTTTATCTTAAGTTTGGAAATATCAATAACATTAACCAAATACTTATCAGTGCATGTTAAATGTTGATTAGCACCAGAATCAACAACCAACCTAACTACCACAAGTGCATAATGAAGTTGATTGTTAGAGGAGAAAATTTTGTTAAATTTTTTATTAAAAAACATACTATTGTTCAAGACAATACCAGCTATATTGGCATGTACTCCCTTTCCAACAGCATTGATATATTTTTCCTTAATCAAAGAAATCAGTTTTAAAATCCGTTCATTAGAGAAAGAAGTGGAACTAGAGCCAACAAAATTATAATTGTTACCAAATCTATTGGTAAAGTTTTGAATGCCATGATTATTATTATTATTTGAACCATTCTTTTTTCCAATATCAGCGAGATAACAAATAAGTTTGAAACATCTATCAATTGTATGAGCATTAAAACCACAATGCTCACACACTAAAGTAGGACCACTAAAAGGTCTTGTATTCTACGTATTATTAGGTCTAGTCATATAAGAAGGTCTAGAAAGGTTGCCAGAGGTTTGGGGCCTTTTAGAATTGCCTCTATTACCCAAATTAGAATTAAAAACAAATGACTAAGACATCTGGGAGGTACTAGAACTAGAAATAACTCTTTAAGACTCCTCACTAGAGATAATAGCATATCCATTTCTCACATTTGGTAAAGGATATCTAAAGAGAATATTACTTCTAATTTGCATATAATTATCATCAAAACCCATCAAAAACTGCATTAATTTTATCAACTGATTATGTTTTTAATGAATTCAGTGGCATGACAAGTACATCTAGGTAAATGAATTAATGCATCAAACTGTTTCCATAAGGCATTCAGCTTCTGTCTTTATGGTCATAATCAACAATTAAAGATCTATTTTGACTTAGTGAATTTATTTTATGATTCAAATTAAAAGTCATAGAACCATAAACCTTATCACAGGTTTCTTTCAATTCTTTCCAAACATGTGAAGCCATTTTTGAAAAAAATTAACCAATGTATAATTCTTCTGAAATAGAGTTTAAGATCCAACATCGAACAACATCATTTACCATATCCTGCTGTCTGCCTAGAATTTCATCAATATTAGACCTTCTACACGCGCCATCAATGAATCCAGTTTTATTTTTTCCCTCTAAAGCAAGAAGCATAACACATGCCCAAACTTGATAATTTTCAGTTCCTTTTAATTTTATGGACACAATAGTCAAAGCAGCAAAACCAATAGGATGTAAATATAATGTGTGACTTAAATCCAATTTACTTATTAAAGTAACATTATTATCACCATTATCATAATCAACATCAAAATTGATATAACAATAAAACTCATGAAAATCACCCTTAATAAAGACAAAAAAGAAAATATACAATACTAGTCAATTAGTATCTCTTAGGGTTCCTTGCCACTTGAGTGGTAGGTCAAGAGCAAAGAATTGACTAGAAAATATATAACAAAGAAACCACCTCAACACCACAATCACAAGTAAACCACCAATATCAAACCACAACAAATTCTCATTAGTATCCCAACCTATCCTCCAACAATCTAATGCAAAAAATAAAGACATAAAAATAAAGAGACCGTGAGGGGTGTTACAGAGCACGCAAACAACACTAGCAACGGAAATCAACTTTACTATATCCTTGATTCACTTAGTCAATGAATATAGTAATCACCAATTGAACTAATAAACCCAAATCCAAGAATCACCAAACCATATGTAGAATCGTAGAGGGGTGAATACGGTCTTTTCGACTTCTTTAAAGTTTATGAAACTTTAAGTATTAAATAAACCAAGTGGTGTAGTGATCTACTTAGCAATATAAACAATAAGTAGAGAGAGAGAGAGAGACCACGATATATACTAGTTGATGTGGCGGATTGCGACACCGAAGTTTTACAATCCTCCTAGGCAGAGTACCTAATCGTTATATTGTAGTATAGACAAGACTCGGAGATTGATCGGTCTCTAGGAGAATAGTGAGGTAGGTTTGAATTGTATGTTTACTAAGATATAAAGGTTGAGGAAAGAGTATTTTTGTATTTCTTTACATTTTTTTAGAAAGAAAGTAAAATCAATATGTTGAGAGGTGGGTTTTAAACTAAACTAAAACTAAACTAAATCTAAACTAATTATGCAGGAAAAGTAAAATTGGTGGGAACTCTTATAGGTTAACAAAAGTGTTCACTTAATCATGCACTACACCCTAGTTGATTCCTTTAATTCGTTGTCCGTCACCCTAGTTAATGTAATGTGTAAGTATTCCCTTAATTCAATTGCGAATTGGTCATAAACGCATCTACATCATCACCTAAGCATACATCTCCTGAAAACGCTCTTCCCACCTAATAGTTAAACCACACGCAATAAATACTTAATTAGTTATCTTCCCAAACATGAGGGTTTCATCTAATTCTAATCACGTTTCACTAGACGTCTATGCGAAGGTCCGAATATCACTAGTTTTCTAATGCCTAACGTGCACACCACTAACAAGAAGCAACAAATTAGAGTTCACAACTAAGTTTTATGTAATCATAAGCAAATACATATAAATTTAGCCTAACATGTTAACAAGAAGAAAAGAATAGCAATTAATCATCAAACGCCTAGACATATTTGAATGATTAAAGATTGAATTACTTA